>JAZDUA010000164.1:1080000-1192500 GCA_038098605.1 Gryllus longicercus
TCAAAAATATTCGTACAATACAAATATTCGCCCTTCCTACGTAGCAAGCAGATCATCAGGAAATTACAAATTTGCGTCGCGGATTATAATTTAAAAGTTCGGTCACGATTAAAAGCTTCTCTTCAGTAGCGCAACGAAATGAGCGCGGCCCGCCCGCAACACATTTATCCGGACTCACTTCGTGAAAGTGTAATCCTAACAAGTCGTATTAGTACCTTATTAATAAAAATATCCCCTAAAAACGGGCCCTGTTTTACCCGGGCCCGCCCGCATTGCTGGCCCGAACGTTACGCCACTGCTTCTTTACATTTAAGAGAACCAAATCCTTTTTGTATCGGCCGAATTACGATTTATTAAAGTTCCTCCACAATGCATGACAACTAATAAAACTCTTCATAACATTAGCAATCACGGAATAAAACAGATCTCAGCCCCCTTACATTCTGTTCAAAAACCTTTTCAACGGGACGGCGAGGCTCTTCTAGTGGATGTGGGACGGCTGAGATATGTGTGGACACAGTTTGAAAGGAAAAGGCGACTTCTTAGTGTAAGGACAGATCCACGTCCCCCTGAACAGTTTCTGAATCCGTCCTTTCTAGTGCGCGTGGTCATCGCCACTTGAAAACAGCATAAGATTTTCGGCTGCATACAAATACATTTAATATTATATATTATGAAATGTAGTGACCACTTCAATGGGTCAATGACATTATTATTACACACGGTGCAGGGAAAACTAGACAAAACTGAATAATTGTGAAGAAAAAAAAATTCCACGATAAGATGTTCAACAATTACAATAGGCAAGATGTTGTTCTTAATATTTAAAATTAACTCTAGTTTAATATCATAATGTATATTAAAATAATAGAAACGTTTAAATTTAACATGTAGAGAAAACACACTTCACAGAATTCGATAGAATCTTCAGAATTCAATTGACATCAGAAGATACGAGTTTTCGTATGTTGAATACCATTAAAAGCTATAGTATGGCCTTCGATAGCTCAGTTGGTAGAGCGGTGGACTGTAGGTGGAACAGCAACAGACATCCATAGGTCGCTGGTTCAAATCCGGCTCGAAGGATTTTTTTTCCCAATTTTAAACTATATTTAGGGCTGGAAGTCACATTACCAAACATTACGCTCCCCTCTCTAACAACTCTTGTTCCAAAGTAAATGCAGCAATCTATGCAACATTGATTAACAATAATTAAAAACAGGTTCGTTTTGAAGCTTTAAACATTTTTTTTTTTTCAATTTTGACAAGGCGAGTTCTTTCAGTTACCTACACCCCAAGTAATGATTGTAAGTAAATTAGTGTAGTAACCTATTATAATAACCAAATTACGTAACATATTGTAAGCCACCACAAACGTACGAAAATTAAAATAATTATTTTTGTAATTTTCATTATCTGAATTATATTTTCTTATATAATGTAGATTTAAAGGGCATGTGAGTTTTGTGTACAAATTTACACTTATAATTTAATTAAGCATTTGAATTTGTGTTCTTTATATTATAATAGCATGGCTCTTTACAATGTATGAAATATCGGATATAACAATAATGCACCTCAAATCCACACAGTGAGTCTAACCTTTCCATCTGTTGGGCGTTGAAACAACTGGTGTGCCATGCGTTTTCTTTACTTGCCCGCAGGAAAATCACAAATATTGTAATACAATCATTTCAGGAAAATCTCGTCCTGCTAACGGAATAAGTTTGTTTTCACAAAATTTCCTTCGAGCCGGATTTGAACCAGCGACCTATGGATGTCTGTCAACGTTTCCAACTACAGTCCACCGCTCTACCAACTGAGCTATCGAAGGAGACATGAAGTACTTGCCAAGGACAGGCTCTCACACATACGAATATTGTTAATTGGACAAAAATTTTATTCATGAAAATAGCCGTCTTCGTAGTAAATATATTTTAATTATATTGTAATGAGCCATTTTGTTATTTCGGTTAGGTCCCTGATATTAGAGAGAGAATGTCAACGGTACAGAAAACTGCAGTTACGCAAAACAAGTTATAAAAAACGCGTATTTATTTACGTGACATTAAAAAACACAATGTGATATTACAATGGCATAGTTTTAGCGAGTCGAATGACGACTGGTGTAATGAGGGGATGAATTGGCTCCAAAGTAATTGACGTGTCACATTAAAATATAAACTACATTTTGCAATTTGCATTGGAAAAGTGCCCGCTCAAACCGAGACAAGCAAATCCTAATACACCAAATACACCTCATGGCTCAATGTACCCCGCTCGTATCTGTTTCGTGGAATGTCAAAACGTAAAAAATATACAGGATCTAACTTCAACTGATCATTAGCAAGTAATTGATAGTTAACTGCAATATATTGTCAAAGTCCATGTAAATAAAAGTTCACAGTGGACGGTCACATGAGCAAAGTTCTGTTGTTGGCACGGATTTCAAAGACAGGTTTATTTTCTTCTTTCTTTACTAAAAAGAGCAGAACAGAAGTTTATAATTTTGCGATAATTTACAAACGTAATGAAATTTTCACCAGAAAATAACATTAGATTTTATTCGTGCAATCGTCACCTGATTTACGTACTAGTGAAAACGTAAATTATATTAAAAATAAAATATTGCTTAGCCAATCAACATAATTCATAATATAAGGGCTGTCCGAACTAAAAAAGCAATGAAAGTTAATTATGACATTTAACTTCTATTGACACAACAAAGACTATTGCGAGATAAACATCTGCGTAGATACTAAAGAGAGGATTTCAATAAAATCCTACATTTAAGGAATAATAAGCGAAAGTATTAACGTTACAAAAATGCCTTGACCTTTGAATAATAGATATTCACCACTGTCAAGCTTCAAAATGACATAGGCGAAAGGGTTATTTAAATGTCATTTACAAAACGCGTAATATGAAAATGATGGTCAATATTGTAATTGCATCATTACAAGCCAAATTAACTTTCACATTGGAGGAAATTACAACAACAGTTTGAAACTAATACTAAAATATTCTTGGCGAATATTTCACGCTGTAAATGTCAGTAAACATATCTCTTACAAAACACGACTACAACCGACGCATTGTGTACCATTGAGAAAAGAGATCAATACAGCTCATAATAATCAAAGAAACAAACGATAAAACTTTATAATACATCAGAAGATTGAAAATCGTATTGAAAATGGCAATGACCACAGGTAACAAAAAATTAATTGCTGCCGGTCGAGTGTGGCCGATGAAAACTTCGAGATGTTTGACAACTCTTCAACTATCTGCACTTGGATTTTAAAAAATTTCTTTGCGCTCTTAAAAATTTAGGAGTCTAAGAAAACGAAAAAGCTTATTAAAAAGTAATCTTACCTCATTATCCTTGGGTGCTGCAAGAGGTTGCTCCAATTGTTGTATCACTTTCGAAGGTTCTCCATATTCGGGATATACAAGTGATCTTGCGACAGTACTCTGCGCTCGAAACCCCTGACTCATACAATTGTCAAATTGATATTTCAAAGCAATGACACTAACTTTTCGCACTATTTCCCTGCACCTAACCAAAGTCGTAGCCATTTCGCTGCTCGGTTGTCGTAGATCGAGAACACCAATGTTGGTGTTAAGGTACCCAGTGGTGCCGCCAGATGTTGTCTAGGTCAATTCTCGGGGTCGCCGGAACAACAGAGAACTCTGTTGGCAACGATTCATACGAAAAACACAACACTCCCTCGAAACCAGATGTCGGTACTGCTCCAATCTTAGAGATGACCGCGAATTTAAGCTGGTACGGGTGCTTCTCTCGTGGCAAATGACCCACAAAAAAGACTATAAAGTGTAAACTATTACAAATAAGAGGTTCGCATCTAAAATGGATATACCAAGTGACATATCGGCATCATCTTTGGAAATATGTTAAACTGTTAATCTTTAAAATGTACCAGAACGTGAGACAATTGAAACCTACATATAAATTTAAATACATGTATTGCACCTGTGACCTTACACACAGTAGTATGTTATGGAGCCCCAAAAAACGTAATTTAATGCAGTGTTATATTGAGTATTTTATTTATTGTTCTGGAGCAGTGTTCTTTTTGGAATAGGCTACCATTTTGTAGGGTTTTGTTCAGCGGAAGTTTTGTGGTTGCGAGCCCCACCTCTGAAGAAAGAAAAAAGTTATTTCAGTTATGTTTTAAGCAAACCTTTGGAAATTAATTTTAATTTCTCCCCCCACATGGTCAGGTTATAAAATAAAATATTACAGAAAATGTAAAGTTTTTTTTATACCAAATTTCAATAGGAGTACATGTAGAAAACTGTCACATTTTGAAAATTTTCTGATAATAAAACTATCAATATCATTTAATCAGTCAGTAGAAATACATTCTACAAAAATATAAATCTTATGACAACACACAAACTTTCAACTGGCCAACAATTAACACCTAAAGTATACCATCAAAAATAAGTCAATAATACAACATTGGAAATTAACAGTTTTGAAAATCTAAAATATACTTTGTAACAACACGGCCCTTGGGATTAATTGTGTTTGCCAGTGCCTCCTGGAAGTGAGTAAATGGCATGAATGTATGATGTGGAGCTTTCAATTGTCCTGACACCATCAATTTTATCAGTTCATTATACATTCTTTCTGATTCTTCAGGACTATGCCTTTGATTTGCATACAGCATCCAAAATCCAATGCATTGAATATCCTTGAAGATGAGGCTTGAGGTTGGAATGCTGACGGGTCGATGGGACATTCCTCCATAGGTCAACATGTATCCTCCATTATCCACATGGCGAAGCATATCCAAGGCATTCTTTCCTCCCACTGCATTTAGAGCTAATTTTGGTTTTGGTTCTTTTCCGCTCTTAAATAAATCTAAATTTCTGTGTAAAACAATGAAAATAAATGTTAATGGAAAAATATACAACAGAACTTTGCATCCTTAAATAATTATTTTGCTATCCACTAAAGAAGAAACTTTGAAACCCTAAGTTAATTGATGCATTGAATCACGAAAGTAAACATATTTTAAGAAAAAACTGTGTATGAAAACAAGAATTGTAAACAATTCTTAGACATTAAGATAATTTCAAATGAAGCAAATTTGTAGCTTTATTAAAACCAATCATGAACAGAAAATACTGTTTTGCTTTGTTTTATAAATTAATGTTAATTTCAATTTACTGGAAAACAAATTGTGATCTGATTTAACATAGGTGTGATCATCATCAGAGAAGGGGGGGGGGAACAACATTTCTAGGTTCCATTAACCAATTTTTTTTTTCTTTTTTTTTTTTTTCATATGAGAATTTTCTTGTAAAATAATTTTCAAAATATTTAATTATATATTTATATATAATAATTATTATAATAATATATATAATAATAATTATTTTTTCCTTTCTTGCATACTACTTAGTATGTAGTATAGAGATAGTACTGTAAAGCTGCTGCAAAATAAAGTGATTTTTGGACTGAGAATTTCATTTTGTGAGCCCATGTTACCAAGAAAGGTGGATAACAGTTGTTGAAATTTATTTTGAGAGTTTGGAGATGGAAACAACTCTGACTTGGCATTTTTCAAGATAATTTTATCCATTTTTTTATGTTTTCAGCTGTTTTTATTCAATTTTTAATTTTTTGGACACATTATAAGAGTATATAAAGGCGGATCAAGTCAAAATTGGCCACCTTTCAAAGTTAGATTTGAAAGTTTCTCAAAGTTTTGCCCTAAATTCATCCATTGCACTGGTTTTTAGTACACAATTTGTAATTTTTTCAGTGTTTGAGTAAAATTTAATAATTTTTTTTAGATACTTATTTCATTAAATTGGTATGTAATGCATTTAATATGAGTTCATAAAGTTTATAAAATAACGTTGTCAAAACATGTTCCAAATAACAAGACTGTAATTTTGGGGGAAATGATAAAAAATAATCATGAAATTAAATCAACGACGACTATATTTTCACAAATTACAAATGTCCACATACTATTATTGGAAAAAGGGAGTCTATATGTTAATGTCTGCAATATAACACTGTTGACTTTTACAACTAAGTAAAAAGCTGAAATTTATCAAAATGCATAATCTAGACAAGAAAGCAATAATATTTACTCAAACATACACAGAAACAGTATATAGATTGACTCATGCATCCATGCATTTGTCATCATCATTGTTGTTTTTAAAGTGTATCTTTACTTTTGGTATCAATGATTTAACGTATTTACAGAAATAAAATATTTTATTATGTAAGGCTATGAAGCCTTGGTTCCCCCGCACCCTCCGCCTCTACGCATTTCTATGTGATTCCACTTTAAGGAATCTTAAACTGTCAAGATTTTGATAGAAGTAACGTAAAGACAAGCGTTCTGTGCATACCAAGTGATGGCTCATTTTTAGATAGTATGATTTTTTTTTTAATGATAAATCTTTTGGAAATAAAAAACTAGTTGAAAATGGATAATAAAAATAAGAGGAGGTTGTAATATAATTGCAATGGTATATAATATATTATGAATTAGGGACCAGATTTATATGCTTTAATAATAGATTAAATGTGTATACTTTATGCAAAAAAACATAGCAAATATGCATCGCAATATATCCTTTAAAGTATATACATCTTCAAATGAGATGTCACTTTTCTTTTAAACCTTATTTCACTCATATTTGACAGGGAACCCTCACAGTGACATGTGGTATTGGAGGCGAAACAAGTTATGTGAACAAGTTCATCAGCATCCAACTTTCAAGATGAATTCTATGACTTATTACTCAAAATTATCTTGGTTTCCCACTTCAATATCTTGCATTATTCCAACACAGAATGTTGATGTTAGTTCCAATGGATCACGTGAAGCACAAATACATATACTCATTTCACAAAAGAACATGAAATACATGAATTTAAAAAAATAGAAATAAATTTGTGTAACAAGCATTTTAAGGAAAAACCTTGCAGAAGAAGTTGCAACGTGCAGAAATATGATACTTATTCATAATATACAAAAAAAATTTACATAATATCCACAATAAAATCATGATAATATAATTGGATATAGGGTGTTTCATACATGTATCAAACATGTATGCAACCAATACATGGTCCTTTCTGACTATATTGCATTTGCATTAAAATCCGACCCCAATTATTACACTTACTTAGTTTCTTCTTCTGTGACAACGTAGGTCGCCCCCAAGTCCGTGAGGAACTTTTTCAGTTCATCAATATTCGGTCGATTGCGAACAATGTTGATAGTGCGCAGCCCCCAAATTTTGCAAAGCTGAATGACATATTGGGCACAGGCACTGTTCCCAGCATTCTGAATGACAGTATCACCTGGTTTTAAGTCCACATAATCTTTGAGCATGGTATATGCGGAGCATGGATTGACTGTTAACGTCGCTGCTTCAGCAATTCCTAGTTCCATAGAAACCTGAAATGAAAAATGTTCTTATATCTGAAAATGTTAATTGTGTATTTACAAATGACATTGGGCAAATTATTTAGTATAAAACAGTGTTGGAAGTATGAAATGATATGAATTTTTATGAAGGGAGGAGGAAGAGAAAGAAAGTACTGGCAATGTAGAGATACTGCCCAACTCTCAATCCCAAAGCACAATTTCCCAAGAATTTACTAACAGGCTCTAACATTTGTGAGATTAACTGAAAACCACATTGCTCTACTAAATGTTTTCTTTTATCAGCCGCTGATGCCTTGGAAGTAACAGCTCATGGCTCAGTACAAGACTAGAAATAGTTTCCATGAGTGATTTAGTTTGTTCCAATATCATTACTAAAAAAAATGTGTATGAATTGATACAAATTATGTGGAAAAATATGTGCAAATATTTATAGTGAGAGCGTAGACTTCTTTGGCCGGAGTCAATATTTAATTGGCTGCTCGGATGACGCCGCGTCCATGGCAAAGGTGCCGATTTAATTGGTCATCCAGGTGACGCCACGTCCACGGTGAACGTCGGCACCATTGCCATGGACGCGGCGTCACCCGGACAGCCAATTAAATAAATATTTATAGGTGTGTGTAATGTCGAACATCTACAAATCTGGGCCTCCTTTCCCAGTGATTTTTTAATATGCATATAAATTATTAAAATATTTAAGGAGAATGAATGTAACTGTAATTTCAATGAATCAGTTAGTAAATAAAATTTAATTTATGTTGAACCATCTACATAGTGGCTAGACAGTTGGAGAACCTGTTCCCAAAATGTCCTATTGCAATCTCACAACTTCTCAGATTAAAAAAAAAAAAAAAATTAAAAAAATAAAATAAAAAAAAGGAAAATCAAGGATTGAATACATTTAAGGATATAACATATTTTATTATGAAGAGCAATGGGACCTTCTCAAAATTTTCAGGGAACACGATCAATCCCTCCGACTATGTTCACACCAATGAGTGAATGAATTCCACAATGAACTAGGTTTCCAGATTGAGTCTCCCATCTCAAAGACTTCGTGCTTCGTATCACGCGCGTACCTTGGTGAGGTGGTCCTCCGGGCAGAGCACGTGCGTGCACCACGTACCCCAGCCCTTGTGGCGCGGCACGACGCGGTCGCCCACGCGCAGGGCCTTGACGGCGCCGCCCGCCGCCACCACCTCTCCCACGCCCTCGTTGCCGCCCACCGCCGGCAGCGGCGGCTTCAGCGGGTAGAAGCCCTGCACCGTGTTGATGTCGGCCGGGTTCACCGGCGCGGCCAGCATGCGTACCATCACCTACGCCAACGTACCGCTAGAACCACTTTCCAAACTAGGAGACCAAGGCCACGTCGCCACCGCTGCGCGCTTCCGAACACCGCGGCTAGTATCAGAGCATCGGTTTGAATGGAGACCTTCCCACGTGCGACGGGTTTGCGCGGCTGCGGCAAGCGGCGGAGGACTCTCGCTACGCGAAGCGTAGGAGAGCATACGCACCACCCCCAGCAGAACACAGCTTTAAATTATGGTATTTCCACTGCACCGCCGGTCGCGACGTTTAACCTGCTGCTGTCCCTTTGTTCGTCGTCGCCGGAGGGTCGGCGAAACCTACCCCTGTAGAACCCACCCGCTTCCTTGGCGAGAGGCCGTGGCGTGCAGCGGTGGCGGCGACGAAAGAGCTCTGCAGCTTGACGGAAGCGTGCCGCCGTGGCGACGTGTGAAGGTGCCGTAAGGGTGCCTTCACTCGTAGCCACTGCCGCGCTTCTCTGATAAGCGACAGAACCCTTCCCACGCCGCCACCGCCGCACGCCGTGGATGGGGAGGGCTCGGCGGGGGTATAGTTCGCCGACCCCGAACAAGGAACGCAGCAGGTAAAACGTCGCGACCGAGTGTTCCAGTGGGGAGACCAATGCTTTGCTAGCAGTAGTGGCATGTTCGCCCTTCAACGCTTCTGAGGGCTGAGGGCGAACGCTACAGCAGCGCGAACCCGCCGTACGTGGGAAGACCTCCATTTAAACCAGTGCTTTGCTACCAGACGCGGCGTTCGGAAACGCGCGGCAGTGGCGACGTGGGAAGGGCCCCAAAGGGTGCATTCGCACGGAGCCACTCAGCAGCGTTTCCGAGTGGCTTGACTGCTTTAGCAAAACATTGGTTTAAATGGAGGTCTTCCCGCGAGTGGCGGAGTCGCGCTGCGCTCAGAGGCAGACTCCCACCACCAACGTTTCACCAAAAATTTCTTATGAGCGTGTATATCTCGTAGCGACAACCTGCATTACTGAAACTAATGAGCGTCTCCTTCACAAGTTTTGTACGGGCAAATGTGTATGTAACGTGTGATAATTGATTTAAGACTTTAAGATCCTTTCATTAAAATTGATATACGAAAGGATTCGGAGGGAATAGTCGCATATTCAAGTTTTGTCAACAATCTTTCTGAGCGTATGTTCTCCTCGACGCGTCATGACTCCAGAACCCTGCCCCTTCCATACGCAGTTGCGCGGGACGGTGGCGGCTTGGGAAGGGTTCTGCTGCCGCTTCTCGGAAGCGGTGCTGAGTGGCGTCGTGGGAAAGGGCCCTTAAGGAACTATTCAAGGAACTATTTAAGAACTAAGGAAGGACTATTCAAACAATATTCCTCTGCCCAGGAGGTCCTTGGCTTCGAGTTCCACCGGTGGCAGGATTTTCGACTCAAGTTAGGTCGAATTCAGCCGCTGTCTGCAAGAGAAATTCACCGGCCGGCTGCTCTGATCGGTAGTGTTCCGATCAACACTAGCTGGAGAAGCTTCCCAATAAACCGGCCACGGACCGTGCGCAATATATCTTCCTCTTCCTTGTCCTATCCTCACCCCTTACTTACACACGCTTAGATTTACATGTACTACACTACCATATATGCCGGGAGACCACTTGGAAGCTCAGAATTTGTTCCGGCTGGGGCGGTGTGCCGCCCGCTGATGGGAGATACCTGGTTCGGGAAAAACCCGCAAGCCGACGGGTTGGCACCGGATCTCGCCATCTAGCGGGGGATGATCGCCGCCATCTACCGCGATAAAAAACATGCACTACACCTAGCGGACTAATGAGCTTAGCAGTTCCCGCGCCCGGAATCACTAATCAATCCGAGCCTCCAAGAACGCGCACCAGGACAAGAGCATATTGGGTAAATAGGCAAAGGAGTGTGCAGTCTAAAACAAGATGGGTGGGGTAACTACATTTTTGGGACTCTTTATCCATTAAACTTTATAAGTTTAATTTTCATACAGTATTTTACTTGTAGAAAACTTTTACTCTGTTTTTAAATTTCTCAAATATATTTTTCGCCGGTTGTAGGAGAGATCGACATCCAACGCATTTCTGCATGGTACTTTCATGCATTAATTGACATTTTTTTTATTTTTAGGCATATTTATATAGTTGTGCCTCAATTTTAGCTTTTTTATGGAGGATTCGAGACTATATTGGGTTATTTTCAAAGGTATAAGCGAATACTTCTTTCCGTTTTTGCTTCGACAGTTACACTGGACACAACACACAATTTCCAATTTTTTAAAAGACTGCTAAGGTCGTTAGTCCTGTCAATATAGTGCATATTTTTATTGCGAGAGGTTGTGGTGATCTTCCCACACTGCGATGCGAGATCCGGCGACAACATACAAGTCGCACTTGCGGGGTTTCCCCAACCAGGTATCTCCCACCAGCGGAGCGCTGCCCCAGCTGGGACAAGCTCTAAGCTCCCGACTGGTCTCCCGGCATGTATGGTCGTGTAGTGCATATATGTGTAAGGGAAATGACAGGGCCAGGAAGAGGAAGGATCGCGGTGGGACGTGCCACATACGTGGCCGGTTTGTTAGGGTACCGCTCCGGCATTCGCCTATAGTTGATCGTAGACAAAACGGAAAACTACCGATCAGAGAATTCTCCTCTAACAGCGGCTGAATTTGAACTAGCCATATCGCTAGTGTCGAAAATTCTGCCACCTTGGGACTCAAACGCGGGACCTCTCGGTTAGAGGTATTGTGCTCGGAGCGATTTCTATCACTGTGATCTGCATCAATGAATGTATATATCGTGCGTTGCTGTTGTTATCACTGTGACATTCTAGCGATGCCAAGATAAACTATTCTGTAAACAGTGGAATTACGTGATGATCAAAGTACATGCGTATTAATAAACTCGGATGTCATTTTCATAGTTCAAAATCCACTTACTCGCTCTTTTTTTGCCACTCATTGGGAATGTCCTGAAATGGCTTTCTGAGATAGTATAGCTACGAAAGTTAAGACCGGTCAAACAGGGTAAAGATGTCCAAAAAGACGGGCACGAAATGCTCACATCTTTACACATGAAAGCGAGCCTGTAATGTTACGGGTCCCTAGTCGTAAGTATTGCAAGTAAAAGTAATACTGCAAGGCATAACAAAAAATATGTGTACGCTAAATAGGCGTGAGCAATCTAAAGAACTGTGGCCAACATATTCATTCATTAAAAAAATATATATTTTACTTGTAAACAAATTTAGTCTATTTTTGAAATTTTAAAAAGTATTTATAAGCGATTACAGAAGGAATCGTCTCTTACTTGGACGCATTTTTTCGTGATATTTCGTCGTCTTTTTAGTATTTTTAGCGGTATTCGATAGATTAAAAAAATGTTTGACGCATTTTGTGTGTGTGTGTGTGGGGGGGGTCGTCCTAATTGGCCACCTTTCAGGGGGAAATTCGAAAGTTTCTTCCCTTTTTTGCCTCCAAAATTTGGTATTATTTTGTAATTTTGAGCATTTACGCACTATTTTTTGCAAAAATAAAAAAATCATAAATAAACATCAATTTAATTTTAATTATTAATTAGCGAATCATCGTGTTACTGACTACAGAACAATAAACTTTTACAACTGAGAACTTACAGCTGACTTTTACAACCAAGTAAAGCGCGGATATTTTTCAAATTAATATACCTAAATACTTCCTACATACAAAATAACAATATGTCGTTACACTGTGCCCATGCCTTTGTCTTCACTGTATGGTTTAAAATATAGTACCCGCACTTTATATTCGTCATTTTGTATCAGGAATTTAACGTATTTACGGAAATGACACATTTATTCTATAAGGTCATGGAGTTCGTCTTAAAACGTTCAGGTGGCACGCCCCTCCCCCTCCACATATCCTTCCGCCAAAACCAACTAAATAGAATGACTGCTGATGCCGTACATTTGAATCCAGAACAGGTGGAAGCATTTTGTGCATTATGGGAATAATGTACTAGATTCTCGCAGAGCATGATGGGAGAAATGAACGCAGAAACGCATGAATTTAATTCATACTTCCCCTATGTTTAAGTTAGAAAGTAAATAAATATATAAACAAATGGTATAAATTTTGACTAATTTGTCCTCGACAAAACATCCTTGCGCTTTCATGTATTGAGGAAAACAAGAAATGTTTAATACGTTTTAAAAATTATCAATAATTTAAGAAATGATTTCATGAATTATCTACGAAGATGGAATGCTACAGTACCTCCTTTTGCTACGAATGTGGTAAAAGACCTGTACTATTCCATTGATTGATAATTCAAACCCCTTTTTATATTTTTCCCCCTTCAAACCCCCATATATATATATATATATATATATATATATATATATATATATATATATATATATATATATAAATATTACAAATTATGATATTAAATTATACAAATCAATTAACGTTTGAACGTGCGCCTTATTCTTTGCCAGGGAGTTTATACTCCGACCCACTTTTATTTGACCTTTTTAGATCGACTGTTAAGAACCGGCGGACCTGCTTTTAAAATAAAGTTTGCAATATATATATATATATATATATATATATATATATATATATATATATATATATATATATATATTTATATATATTTATATATATATATATATATATATATATATATATATATATAACTTTATAGCAAACTTTATTTTTTAAGTTTGTGTTAAGATATGGACATTTTAGAACCAATTTCAAAAATAATTTTTATTCAGTTATGAAGAAATTCATGAAATATCTTGGCAGTAACGTCAATACATTGTTAAATTCAAACAGGAATTAGCGAAATCGTCGATTTTAATTGTTTGGGGAGTACCTCCTAAAGTTACTCGTGGTATATTTAACGAATATTGGTGTGGTTACCTGTGGTGGATTTAATATTTACAAACTGTAATTTGTGATGTCACAATTCTTTCCAGACTACCATCCCCTTTTAAAAGCAGGTCCGCCGGTTCTTAACAGTCGATCTAAAAAGGTCAAATAAAAGTGGGTCGGAGTATAAACGCCCTCGCAAAGAATAAGGCGCACGTTCAAACGTTAATTGATTTGTACTTTATTTTCAATGAATTAATAGCGATCATATGCATTTTTCTTATTGTGTTTATTATAAAGTAAAACCACATTTTTTGACTCATTAGCATTAAAAAATAATCATACCTCATTATCCTCGGGCTCCTTAAGTTCTATTTCTTGTTCCTTGAGCATTTTTGCAGGGTCACCATAATCTGGATACACCAATGCACGACAAATTGTACTTTGTGATCTTGTCCATTGATTTGCGCAGTTGTCAAACTGATATTTGCCTTTGAGAACACCGATATTTCGAAATATTTGTCTACATGAAACAAACTTGATAGCCATTCTGATGGCCTACTGTCAGCTAATCTCTAACCACCTCAAAAGCTAAGTCACTGCGATCCAGTTCAAATCATAAGCAATGTATTACAGCATGTGTACTAAACAGCTGATTCCACTCTCTCGCCCATCCACGACCACTGCAGCACTCTGGAAGGTGTTCTATGAACTGATGAGTGACGTAGGGCACACAGAGAGAGGTCGCCCTGCACTCTGTTGGACAAATATAGTACCACGTGGCCGGTTTTACTCTCGCCGTCTCGAAGCAAAGGGCCAGAAAATAAAGTTCGACGCCAAATTAGAACTTGTTTAAGTGCACCATTAAATGTGAATGACTGTCCTCAAAACTTACCGTGTGAGGAAGATCGCTAGCAACATGAATCATGCGCATTACGTCCGTCAGTGTTAAATTGTGTGGAAAAAGAAACTGTAAACGATGACATTGCCACCAACAGAAACTTTAAACACGTTCGTCAAATATCGATATTTTTTTTACTTTCTCGCATTGTGTTTACGCAGTATAGAGAAAGTTTTGAAATGCTGCGGGGGTAAACGGCGAGTTTGTGATAGAAAAAACTATTTTTGCCAGGCCCGGGTAAAGAAAAAGAGGATGCATCTTGTTCCTATATGTAGTAAATTGTAGTTTCCCTAATCTGAAACGTTGTGTAGTCAGAATCCATGTTTTAGGTCCTTGATACTTAAAAATCGATTGACGACAAAACTGTCGGCCCGCCTGTCCGTCAGCCTTTGATCTGCCCTGGCGTCTAAACCATTCAGACAATTTTCTCCGAAATATACATCTACACGTAAAAAAGAACAGTTGCAGTATACCGGATCCATGATACTGTAACAAGGTAACTTCTGGTATACTGCAACTGTTCTTTTTTTGTGTACCAATCGATATAAACGAACCGAAGTGCACCATTAAATGTGAATGACTGTCAATGAATGTGAATGAAATAGTGAATGAATAAATGTGAATGAATGCAAGTTTGAAAAGGATATTTTGATTTTTTTGAGGGGAGGTATTTTACATTAAGCCTCGACAACATTTTCAAACATTTCTCAAAAAAAACTCCATCTATGAGTATTAAACTTTGTCCTTGGATAGCGTGAACAGAAATGGCGCGGGTCTCATTTTCGCTGAAATTCCTTATTTTTTAAGAGCTGCAAAAGTTCTACGTTCTTTCAGAGTCTTCCTACAACTACAATAGTGAAGATAGAAAAATGTCCATAAGGAAATCTGTTCATTAAATACAAATATTTAAATGATAAAAACTGTGTGTGACGTACTATGGAGAAAAAGAGTATTCTGTGCTCTTTTTGCTCAGATCCCTACCCTAACCCAAGTAGAATTCTGAATACAGATAGAAATAAGTATTTTGGCAAAAAATGATTAAAAAAATCGCTCCAGCGTAATAAAAACTACTTGTAAAGGCAAATCAGCTAAATATTTTGGCCTTCGTACCCTTCGTGAAGGAAAATACTATCTACCATTAGAACATGAATGATACTTGCATAACTAAATTATCCGAAGAACTATAGAAGACGTGCAGAGATCGTGAAGTTATAGTAAGTTTTTTATACCTCTGCCCTCAAGGCCCAGCTTCACAGTGGTATTATGACACCGTTTTCGCGTCTTTCTCGGTCGTGCCGCTAGATGTCGCGACCGTATTGCAATGGTGAACGCGGTCGCGTTTATGCGACATCTAGCTGCACGACCGAGAAAGACGCAAAAACTGGCATAATGCCACCGTGAAATAGGGCCTTGAGGGGCAGATTTATAAAAACTGGACTATTCATTTATGCCCAGAAGTAAAACTCGGATCCGACTCAGCATTTGCGCGAAGGATCAGGGAGACTACTCATATTAAAATTATCTTCGTTGCTGTGCAATTGATATTTATAGCAATACTATTTGTCAATTTGTTTACGTCTGTTTGAAGTTATTTTCATCAAACAATGAAAAATGTTTTGCGTTTGATCATGCTTTAAATAGTTAGATATTATAATTAAATTTTCACGCTTCTGATTCGGTAATGTTAATGGTAAAAATAATCAAGAAGCAAAACTTAGAGACAAAGCTTAAGTGAGGACTTTATAAAGAACAAGTACACTACATCTACATATATTTATCCCCTCACAATAATTATGCTTTCGCCTCTAAGAATTTTTAATTTTTACAATTACTATTAGTACAGTCAGATTTTCTAAATTTAACCATAATCTTTATATTCTTTGGTAACTTAGCTACCTCGTAGCCTCAGTGCATCACCGTAACCTGAACCGGCTTGGGGGGATCAAGGCATCAATTGATGTCACATTCAACCGCTGACTGGAGAAGAATTCTACTTCGTAAATAAAACTCTGGTTAAACTCCATGTTATATGCATAACTATTACAGCACAACAAATTAATCAATAGAACGTTGTTTCTTTCGCATACAACACTGCGATTCACGACATGGAAAACGAACACCACACGGCAATCGAAAAATCGGAAAATGGTTCTTCCAGCAAGAATAGCAGTATTTTTGGTGAAATTTTCTAGACGTTCTTTAAGTTTTTTATTAGCTCTTTGGTTGTAGCCTTTGGGTAAAGCACAGCATCTCTCTATAAGACTCTCTACAATCGTTGGTAATAGAAAATGAATGCACGAGATACCTTACGCAAGCTTATTTAAATTAAATACTAAGCCATGGAGCACATTCTCTTGGCGGAAAGAATAATGAAAATACATTTTTTACATTATTTACATATTTACATTAAATGCATTAACATAACTAAATAATCACCTCATAATAGTTACATATCACGTTTCAATTGTTTTGTAAACCAAGTCCAATATCTCGAAACTGAGTAAACGTTAATTGAATAAATGTTTACAAACACATTGGGACAATCGTATCTATTTTAGACAGAAAACTAAAAAAGTATGCATAAAAATGTATTTTCTACATCATTTCAGGTATTGGACCACCGGTATCCACAAAGTTATTATTTATGATGTACAAATCACGTTTAATATCTTCAGGAAGGCAGCTCACATCGAGGTCGTATTTGAGTACAGCGTTCAAACACAAAGTACGCAAGGTGGGGGCGAACTCCAAAATATGCAGATCATTTCTCCAACCAAAAAAGAATACCTGGTTTTTCACAACTACGCAAGACAGAGAATTGTAGAAAATCGGAGCGTTTCCTATTGTTTTTATCACATCCCACTCGCATTTGTCGGGAGAATATCTGTATACGTCACTCCCGAACATACCATCCAATTCCCCACAAACGAAGATGTGTTTCCCGTACACAAAAGTAGACCGGCATCTTACAGGTATGGGATATGCAATAGATCCGCGCGGAGGTTTATGCCACGTTCCGTTAACCGTGTCAAAGTAATTCATGCCTCCAACACCCTGACAACTTCCATGCATGTTTTCGCACCCACAGAACATGTAAATGCGATTCCCAAGCACAGATACCGAAGAAAACGGACATGCCGGTTCTCCTCTTGCCATGACACATCTCCACTTCATAGCGACGAGGTCCAGAACGAACACCTCCTTCGAAAACGTCCGCGTGTAATATTCCATTCCTCCATAAACGTACATGCAATCACCGACAACACAGGCTGTGTGGCCGAGCCTGGTCTTCGGGACATCTCCTTTCACGGTAGGCCGACTCCATTGCAAGGCGATCGTGTCAAAGCAGTACAGCTTGTCACAGGAATCTTCGACGTTCCTACCGCCCCAAACGTAGACGTTTGAACCGTAGGCGACTGCTGTATGACCGTGTCGATGAGTAGGGGCCAAATCGTACTGTTCGTCCCCGGGTTTGGGCAAAATTGTGGTGTATTTGCGTCGGCAACGACAATCGACGACGTACACCCTCATGGGTTCATGGTCCGGGAAGACGCATCTCGAAAACTGCTCGAAACAATATATTTTATCTCCTATGACCGCGAGGGCGCTGCAATTTGGTGTTCCTTTCCGGTGGAAAGTCCAATACATGATGTAGCTGTTTCTTTTCACTTGGTGGAAATATCATACTCTGTGGAAACAAAGGGCGGTTGCTACAATGCGAGTACACAGATCGTTTGTTTCTGCCAGGATGGGAAATGTACCAACTAAAATTTCCTCGTTTTTGACAAAGATGTGAAAACTCACTACACTTTAGTAAGAGACAAATTGTGACGTCAGAATGGTACGGTTTTATCTGAAATTTTGGGCAAAAATTATGTTTTAACATGTTTGACCTTCCACTATAGGAGATACAACTACTAAAACATATTTCAAATCAGAGTTGTAGAAAACCTTCTACGAGCAAAATGATGTTCTAAATTAATTTACATATTTATAAATTTATTAAAGAATCAATCTTAATTTTGCGAAACAACTTTCTTTTAAATTCTCGGTTATCCGGGAGACGCCGCGTCGTTGGCTGGGAGGCCGACGTTTCGACTGACATGTCGCAGGCATCCTCAGGACAGTGACTGAATTAAAAACCATGGATGTGCTTAAAGGCGTGATGTAGTTTGATACTTGAATGTGATATAGTTTATTAATTTTTGTTGCCAAAACAAAATAAAAAAAGCCATCAGGAGAGTTAACGAAACTTTATCTGATTCGATTATTGAAAATTATTTCGCTTCTCTATTGGCGATATTTTAATTTTATTTATTTTTCTCAATTGATCACGTTGGTCTGAAGAAAATTTAATTTGTAGACATCTAAAAGTTATAGTAGGATATTGTTTTGGACATTTTAACCCATTAGTTCCCATAGTTATTTTTGTCTACAAAATTTGCTGATATTTTTCGGTTTCTTTTCTTGGTTTTCAAAACACAGGGGAAAATGAAAAAAACACCTTGTAAAATATTTATTTGCAAACTACTCTGCACTCATATGGGTGCAATGGGAATCTACTAACACAGGATTTTATATTAAGAGTTTTTTGGATTCGCGAAGGAAAAATATATAAATTTGTTTACATAAAACATTTAATAAAGTATTATTGTGTTCAAATAATAAGGTATTATATTAAGATAAGATATATATTGTTCGTTTAATTATATAGTTATAGTATATATAGTACACTCCACTAAATAGATACCAAAGAAAAAAATCATTAATTTTGAAATATTATTTGGCGATTTATCCAAAATTCTTACAAATACTGGTGATGATTTACCAAATGAGATGTTTTATTCTTCAGGTATTTTGTTTTTTTACCCTGGTATATATCAAAATTCAAAAGGTAGACATCTCATGAATTTTGAACATTTTAAACCCCCTAATTATAGGTTTAGTGGGAATGAATTTATTTATTTCATGCCGGCCAAATAATTTAACCATTTCTTGTCAAAATTCAGAATTTGATTATTTATGAAGAGTTCAATTAATCATGGAATGTTTCTTGATAAGCCCGTGAATGGTCGCAGCTACCATATGGTCTCGAGAATTCATGAATTATTATCGGCACAATGAACATAATGCACGATAGTTTGCATTCGATTCCATCTCATTCCTTGTACACCTATATCATTTTTCATATAGGATTTATCATCCCAGTAAATTTTGGAAGCTGGTAATTGATTGTATCAAATCGGTATCAAAACAACCTACAAAACATTTTATTTCCGCAAGTGAAATATTTTGAGGTTTATGATTCCTAAAAATAATGTCTCTTTTATGAGATATTCGTATTCTTCGTATGTGATTTTTTTTCAAATATCTAATCACAAGAAATATTTAAATTGTTAGGAATATCAATTGATGCCGATTTTTTTTGGAAAGCCCTCGTTAATGTATTCCTCAATGGACTTCCCTTTGTAGTCGATTCTTTACCCACTTGTCACAATTTTCTGACAATGGGACTGAATATTTAGGTGGCGAACTAGGGGAACTAGCATCAGACCCGGCTAACAATTCTTCAACGTGCGTACAATTCGGGACAACAATTTCGGCTGGTGTGAGTAGCTGTCTACCTGACTGATGCCTAACATCAGCTTCCTCTCAGGTACCTCTCCCCCTTACGTCACATACAGTTTTTACTCTTATTTGTCTAAATAAGTCAAGTCAAATCAAAATCTTCATCTTCGTTTCCTAATTCTCCCAATTGAACTGCTGGATTAGGTGCCTCTACAAAAACACAGCATATAGTAAAATATCGCCATGTAAATTACTTTCTAGCAGATCATGAAGTGAAAAATCAGGTTTGTCATAACAGAAAAAAACATGGGTGCCCAAGTTTCCATTGCACCCACAGGGTAACGCAGTAAAAATTAGATTATTTTCTACAAATTGGAAGAAATTTTTCACTAATAATTGTAATGATATCTTCTAGTATATCTCTAGAGCAATATTATGATAAAATAACTTCAGAAAAATTCCATTCAAAATACTTTACCTCAAAATACATTGAAGAATGTCAACGTCAAACCGTTCTTCCATTTTCAAACGATGCGATGTCCAGCTTCGCCAAATGCAGATAAGCAACTGGGCAAGCACTCATAATAAGCCGCAATGTTTCAGAAAGAAGTTGGAACATCCTTTTCCCTCAGATTCAGACCGGGGAAGGAAAGAAAAATGAAAGTTTGAACTTGCGCAAAGTGTTACCATAATAGGTACAACGGGAACTAATAGGTTAATTACGTAAAATATATCGATCCCGTAAAAACATCGAACACAACACATCGATGTTAAAAACTTCGACTTCAAGAAATCGATGATATATACATCCATGATTTTATAAAAACATCGATGTTTCGAAAATATCTACATCCACGTCGAATCCCTAGTAACGTGTCCTAGTCTTTCCTAGATTTTTGCCAACAAAAATTATTTAGAGAATAATGTTTCCTGAAATCATTGCATTAATCCACCGGGCATCTTTCCTTCCTCATTCTCATCTCCTAGTCTTCTTTTACACATTCACATGCACTTTACATCTACACATGTCGGGTGAACAGTAGGAGTGTTTCAGCATGTCTTAATGGGAAAACACCGCCAGTCGACGTGTATGTCGGTGTCGGATCTCAAGGGTGGCACTCCGCCGTCTTCCGCGATATAACATGCATTGTAGTTACGGTACTAATGGCCTCAGTGAAGTATTCGCCTCGAAACAAAACTCGCTCACCCATTCATCTACTCGCCCACTCGCCCATTCACCCACCTGCCAAACCACACACCACCCTCCCGCTCATTCTGCCTCTGGCATACTCAGCCTCTCATCCACCCCCTCACACACCTCATCGCTTCATTCAACCCCTAGACCACTCACTCACTCGCCCACTCGTCTTCTCGTTCACTCACACACTTGTCCACTATCTCACTCGTTCACTTGCCTTCTCGCCTACTTGTCTACTCGCCCACTCGTCTACTCGCCCACTCTTGTACTCGCCCACTCGTCTACTCGCCCACTCGTCTACTCGCCCACTCGTCTACTCGCCCACTTTTCTACTCGCCCACTCGTCTACTCGATCACTCGTCTACTCGCCCACTCGTCTACTCGTCCACTTGCCTTCTCGCCTACTTGTCTACTCGCCCACTCGTCTACTCGCCCACCCGTCTACTCGCCCACCCGTCTATTCGCCCACCCGTCTACTCGCCCACCCGTCTACTCGCCCACCCGTCTACTCGCCCACCCGTCTACTCGCCCACCCGTCTACTCGCCCACTCGTCTTCACGCCCACTCGTCTACGCGCCCACTCCTCTATTCTCCCACTTGTCCACTAGCTAATCCAACTACTCGGCCACTCGTCCACTCACCCACTCGTCCACCACTCCACTGGTCCACTCACCCACTCACTCAATCGTTCGCAACAACACTTTGAGTCGTGAGAATCAGAGGTGGAAAACGAGCAGGTTGGCCACCGCCCCGCGGACAAAAGCACCAGTACACAAAGGGCGTGAACGTGCGCGCGTTTATTGCTCGTTCAGTCCTCGTCCAGGTTGATTTGCCGCGTCTCGCGCTCCTGGTTCTGCGTGCGGTCCGACGACGAGAAGCCGACGTCGCCCGCCTCCTCGCTCTCCTCGCTGCTGGACGAGATGGCCGCGCCGGGGTCCAGCCCGCGCAGGATGGGCGCGACGCTGCCGTGCATGCCGTGGTGCACGCTGGCCCGCGAGCCGACGGCGCCGCCTTGCGTCAGCGAGTGCATGAACGAGCCCAGGAAGGAGCGCACGCTGGCGCGCGTGCGCGCCGCCGCGTCGATCTTGCGATGCGTCATGTACGCCCGCTGCCGCCTGCGCAGGGACGCAGGCCGCGGTTCAACGGGACAGTTGGATGGTATGGATGGGAAAGAACGTTGCCGTCTGTGCGATGACAGACCAGCATTCAAGGGGAGAACTGGATTGGATGAATGGGAACGACCCCTCCCGCCTGCAGAAAGGCACGAACCTGGATTCAAGAAGAAAACTGGATTGAATGGAAGGGAATGAGTGTTGCTGCCTACGTAAAGACACAAGCCGGAGTTCAAGGAGAGAATACAATTGGATGGATGGGATAACACCGTTGCCAAGGGATTCGAGGAGAGAACTGGATTGGATAGATTGGAAACACCGTTGCCAAGGGGTTAACGGAGAGAACTGGATTGAATGAATAGAAAACACCGCTGCCGCCTGCGCGAAGACACATGCCTGTGTCCAAGGAGTGAAGTGAATTGGATGAATGGAAAACAGCATTGCCAAGGGGTTCAAGGGATGGATGGGACACCCCGCTGGATTGAATGAATGAGACACCCCGCTGCCTCATGGGCAAAGGCACGTGCCTGGGTTTAAGAAGAGAACTGGATTGGATGGATGGAAAAGAGCGTTGCCAAGGGGTTAAAGAAGAGAAATGGTTTGGATAACTGGGAAACCCCGCAACCACCTGTACAAAAACAGGTCGGGGAGGTGAGATTACGATGTAACAGGAACGTTCACTGTCACTTGGTTAACGACAAAAGCCAGAATTCAAAAAAGGAATGGATTGGATATTAAAGGATAGGATAGGAACTGAATGGGAAAACGAGCTGTCTGTTATATCACGACCCAACCGAAGATTTAGAAATGATTTTGATCAACGATGAACGCAAGCAGCCACCTATTCCAACAACATATTCCAGGACTCATGAAGAAATCATGGGCGAGCCAAACATGTCATACACACCACTGCCGGCAGTAATGTCAGTAAAATATAAGGAAATATCTCGACTCTCTTTTAGCTGCAGCAAGAGTCGACTGCAACAACGCAGGCTAACATTCAAGAACGAATCTCGATTAGCTGGGAACGTCCGCCACCTACGTATGAGGCCACGATACAGATGTAGTATTTCGATTGGCGAAAAACGAATGCTGATGACCGTACGTCATAGGTTAGAATTAAAGGAAATGTCTTGGCGTTCTCTTCACAGTTGTAAAAGAGGTGAAGGCAACAACGCAGACTAAGATCTAGGAACGGATTTAGATTGTCTAGGGGCGTCCGCCATCTACGCAACGACGTAGGGCAGGACACATGAGGAATTTGTGATTTGCAACCACAGCTAATGGTGCCCACGCAACGACCTTCGCAAGGATTTAGAGAAGTATTCCTATTGACGAGGAACGCCCTCTGTTGCTTGTAGAACGGTATTGTTCACGATTCAGGCGGTGTAACCGGGTACAAGGTCAGGAAGGAAAGTACCTGGCTCACGCTGTTATATTGTTCTACCTCGACGCCAGGAATGCCATGTGCGCCCTACCCAAACAACTATACAGTGGCAGTAATGTGTGTCTACTAAAACGTGGTTTACCCAGTAGAATCGAGTAGGAATACTGTAGAGAAGATAATGTAGCAAATTTCTTCGTAATTTGAACTGTGAATAAGAGACTGTGTTTGACTTGCTCTGCAATTAAGCTTTACCTTCGTAATTCGACAAGCATTGGGGGTTTCTTGGGCTTTTTCACTTCCTCTAGGCTCGAAATGCGGAGATGGGTGTACACAGGAATCTGTGAACATGATACATACAAGTAAGAACAACAAATATGCATACGATAAAACAAAACTCAGTTGCGCTATACGAGAATGAAAGGCTATTGATTGTGAGACTGAAGTTTGAGAAGGAAGAAAATGGAAGAAAGATTCGATGAGCAACGAAAAGCTGGAAAGGTCCAAGACGAAATTGGTAGACAGTAAACCAAAACTACTACTACAGAAAGTATGACTAATGTGAGAGGAGAGGGAAGAAGCAAATTGTAAGAGATGACAGAAACCGATGCGAGGAAACGCTAAAAGTGTATAGAGTTACGTGTGAGCTGCTGATACAGCTGAGGATGCTACTGATCCCTTGAAAATTCTTTAAAGGTTACTCAGAGACTGTAATCAACATAACCCCAATAAATTCCAAGAGAGTGAAGAAAATCTTAAAATACGACCCACGAGGTGAGAGAGAATCGTTCCATTCTTAACATGCTCTCACTCTCAACCTTATCGCTGGACGAAGTGCCTACTTTTCACCCCCACATGGCACATGCTCATGATCTCAAGATATTTACGAGGATATTGGTGGTAAGTGGATACTGGTGGTAAGAGGTTATTGACAGAAGTGCTTTGGGGGAAAGGAAAAGAGAGAGAGAAATTAAACAAGAAATAGGGGGAGAGAACTCAACGAGTTGTATAAAGTTAGTAGATAGCGTGGTAGATAAATGGAAAGAAGGAGAAACAGGCGAGAAAGGTGAAAAGAGTACAATGACGAGATTAATGTGTGGATGGGGAGATATGTGAATGGGGACTGGCATTGTCTCAGGTTGAGGACATTGCAGGAAGAAAGAGAGAGAGGGGGGAAGTTTAGAAAAGAGTAAAAAAACGCCAGTGAAGAGAAAATACAGAAGATACATGCGAGCTTCGCGTCTGTTGACATTGAGATACGGCAACTTCCTGGCCGACTCATTCTCCAACATGCGGCTGTTGTTCAGTGTTGAGGGGAAGAGAGCGAAAGAGCGAGGAAATAGAAAGAGAGACGAGTGAACAAAGAAAGTGCGCGCCTCGCGGCAGCTGACGTTCAAGTAGTGCGACTCCTCCACCGGCTCGTCCTATGAATATGGAAGTTGTACAGTATGCAGAGAGAGGGGGGAGAGCGAGGCAATAGAGAAAGAGAGGAGTGAACAATGAACGCGCGTGCCTCGCGGCAGCTGACGTTGAGGTAAGGCGGGTCCTCCACCGGCTCGTCCTCCTGCATGCGGATGTAGTGGCCCAGCAGCGGCGAGCCCGGGCGCCGGCCGCAGGTGGCCTTGGCGACCAGCTGCTTGGGCAAGTCGCGCAGCAGGTCGCTGTCGTCCACCAGCTTGAAGTGCGTGCGCGGCACGTTGCCGCCCTGCATCACCTGCGCACGCGCAACCGGACGGGGGCTCAGCCGCGAAGCAAACGCTTCGCAAGCAGGACGACCGTTCACCACTGTGTGCTGGTTGATCTCGTCGTGAAAGTCCTGCATGTACTACTCGGGTAACCTGCGTGTGTTCTTTTGTGCTTTCGGTATTCACGGTTCGTCCACTTCCGGTCCACCGATCAGACTGGTTGAGGTTACCTCAGATCCAACATTGCCGCCGTCTCTGCAGCGACTTTGTCCGAGAAGTCCTAGAGTTCGAGTCTCGACGGTGACGAATTTTCAATACCAGTTAGAAAGTCAGGTCGAATACAGCCTCTGCCTGGATGAGAATTCTCACGACTGGCTGCTCTGATTCGTAGTATTCTGTGGTTTCTCTTATCAATTCCATGCAAATCCCGAAGCAATACCTAGTAAACGAACACTGACCGCGCATTATCACGCCGTCCTCTTACTCGTGAATGGAAGTTTCATGTTTATATTAGTCAATGGAATTTTTATGTTTTCGGTAGACGTTTTGTAACATTTTAACTTTCGCTCTCAAGAATTACGAATGAATGAACAAACAAACGGTCCATAGATTGCACGTGATCTGTGCTTCCTCGCCCCTACACACCGTTACTTGTCGTCGGACTCGTACCCTAGTACTTCCCGAAAAGAGACGCTGCAGTGACAGCAGTTAATGTCGGAGCCACCTCAGCTAGTAATACTCTTTCGGAACTTACTGGACTAATAACTAACGACTAATGATAATTGACGCTCCCGAATACACAATATTTATGTATTTAGGGCGTTAAGTAGATTGTTTTTGTCTCTAGGCGACTTTCAAAGGTCAACTTTCAAAGTCGCCTGAGAGGCAAAAACATCTAGCCCGTCAATCAGTGGTTTCTGGTAAACCGGTTGTTTCTGGTAAAATCTCGAGAAATATCCGAAAATAATTATAGTGAACTTGAGAGTTATATGAAAAATAACAGTTTGAATTGCGCTGATGAAACGGTTATTTTAAGTTATTTGAATCTACCAAAACGTATTTAGAATGTATCATAACATCAAAAAATAACATTTCGAGATAGCCAATGTGCCTTATACATCTTATTACTACGAGTAGTACTGCTACTATAGAAGCACACACGTCTCAAAAAAAGGTGATACGTAAGAAAACAAAATTGCAATTTTCATATCAATTAAATAAAATAAGTTTTATAACGAGTTATTTCACTTGCATTACTCCATTTATTTATTGTATTTGCTTGTATGTTACTTTTTATAAATCGAATTCATAAAAATGTTGTATGTGTTATATTGGTATTAGAGCGGGTCATAAAGTATTTCAAAGACCCGAGGGCGTAAAGAATCAGAAACGCCCGCAAGGGTATTACGTGTTTTGTTTCAGCAATGAACTAGTAAATCATAATCGTAATTAACGAAACTAGTTAATAAAGAGGGGTATAATTTCATGAATTTTCAAAAATGCGAGCGAGGATAGCGAGTTTTCTTATTTACCAGGAGTGCAATTATACCCCTTTATCCTCGCGTTTCGTTCAATATTTTTTTTCGTTTCCATTAGAAAATAATTTTAATTCTGAGAAATTCAATCATATCTTTACCATGAGAGGTAAATGTTTGAGGACGTCATATTGTTTTAGTATGCCTTGCAGTGTATATTTACAATCACCTTTGTGAATTAGAGAAAAATTGTAGCACCTTGAGCGTGGTGGAGGACATGACGAGCTTGATGTCGGCGGGGACCTTGTAGTCTTCGGCCTTGGGCTCGCCACTGCTGCTGGGCATGGGGCTGAAGGCCGTCCACTCGTGGTGGCCGCCCAGCGTGCCCAGGTAGAGACCCGACAGGCTCCACAGGCGCACCGACGTGTCAGCGCTCGACCTGGGCGCATGGGGACCGAGCCGAGAGTTAGAGACGGCGCTATTTAATAAAAACGAGCAATTGCTTATTACCCAAAATTTTCTCAATATTTCTCAGCAATAACATTCTCTTTCCTTTACTCACTCCTGAGCGTTTAATCCAGCTTCGAGCATTTGTTCTGACGAGAACAATTACTCTGTTTCGTTTGAAAAATCGAGGGCAAATATTTAAATGTCGAAGGATTTACTTAATTTTTCTTCAATGACCTCAATCGCTTAGGGACCAAAGAGAAGTTATGTTAGTTCATCACCGAAGTTCATAGGCACCAGAGGAGTATGAAAATCGGTAGATACATAAAGATTTTTGTATCTAAATTAAAATGGCACAATTCATGGAAATTCGAGACAAGAAGCTATACAGAAATGACTATCTAATCCGAGGAACTACAAAAGGCACTTTAAATCTAATAAGGAAAACATTGAATATCTTAACAGAAAATTTTTGAAGGAATATAATGAAATGGCGGTTTGCGCAATGTACAAAAAAAGATTTTTTTAATATTCAGGAGATTCTGATTTCCATAGATGTGTAGAAGAGGAAGTTGGAGTCTATCAACGTACTGTTTCTCAGACTTTCAATATTATCCTTTTTTAGAATTATTTTTATCAATCCTTAAGAATTATGGGTATATTCTCCGTTTTGCTAAGGTCAGTTTTGACGACACTGACGATTTCCTTTTTTTGAATCTGCTATTCCTTGAAACCAACGCTCTGTTGGCCACACACATGCCGAATAATTCGGATGGCTTCCGTCTTACGGGGTCTGTACTCCGGAAATTAGCTTTTACTTAATACCACGGTATATTCTTTGAGTAAAACAACGAAGTCTGCGTTGCTTTGTGACTCCATTTCTACACACAAACTACCCTTTAACTACAGAGCAGAGAAGTTCACTCTGTCGGGAAGACTCGGAACTTCAATATGTCCAAAGAACATTCAACAATTCGAATATAAAATCTCTATGTTGCATGTATTTGCTGAACTTTGCTCATCTGACGATAGCATTTACTCCGATGAGAGAGTAACCCTCTTTTCATAAGATTCTCAGTAATTTTTCACACTAAGCGAAATATTGAAAGTTGGCTCTTGAGTGTTCGCTTAGAGTAATTGTTCGTTCTTATGAATATCACCTGATATATCCGCTATTGTCAAACATGTCCTTTCACTGCAACGCTAACACCCCTACGTCACCTATCAAACGTGAAAAAACGAATTTTTAATTTCAACGACATGGATAATATTTGGGGACACTAATTAATGGTTACTACTTCACACTCTGAGGTCATATCTGGTAAGAGAGATCCGTTCAGCAGAATATCATGCATCATATCTCAAAAGCTTTTTTCAATTACCTATCCAATGTCCCAAAACACCACAATATATTTACGTCCCTCCGTTGCAAGTGTCCAAAAATCCAAAAATCTCGTCCAAAAATGACCCAAAATGGGGATTGACCCTGACATCATGATCAATTGCTCCTCCACTTTCATGTTCTTGAACGAGTGGATGGGAGAGATGTAACCGCGGTTCGAACTGATAATGACTTTACCAAATGATAAAACAACCAAGCTAAGAGGGTCAAAAAATGCATTGGCACTGACGTCATGATTTTCTGCTCGTCCATGTACTCGATGGAGCGGATATCCATGTAGTATGACCCGAGCAAGATTTTACAGAACGCCAAAACATCTAACTTAAAAGATCGCATTGGCACTGACGTCATGACGATCTTCTGCTCGTCCACGCACTCGATTGAGGGATGCCCATGATATGAACGCGGTACGAGCTAAACATGCCAACCGAACGACAAACTATCTAAGTTACAAAAAAATCGGATTGTCACTGACGTCATGGACATGTGCTCGTCCATGTACTCAACGGAGTGGATGACTATGATGTGGCCGTGGTATGAGTTGAGCGTGACTTTACCGAAGTTAAACAATTATATTGTTTAATCCAAGTTAAAAAATCACATCGCACTGGTCATGATGATATTCTGCTTGTTCAAATACACGACGAAGTGGCCATGAGGTTCCCGTGGTACGAGCCGAGCATGACTTTACCGAACGCCAAAACATTTGAGTTAAGAGATCGCATTGGTACTGACGTCATGACGATCTTCTGATCGTCCATGTACTCGATGGAGTGGATAGCCATGAGGTGCCCGTAGTACGAGCCGAGCATGACTTTACCGAACGCCAAAACATCTAAGTTAAAACATCGAATTGACACTGACGTCATGACGATCTTCTGCTCGTCCATGTACTCGATGGAGTGGATGGCCATGATGTGGCCGCGGTACGAGCCGAGCATGATTTTACCGAACGCCAAAACATTTAAGTTAAGAGATCGCATTGGTACTGACGTCATGACGATCTTCTGCTCGTCCATGTACTCGATGGAGTGGATGGCCATGATGTGGCCGCGGTACGAGCCGAGCATGATTTTACCGAACGCCAAAACATTTGAGTTAAGAGATCGCATTGGTACTGACGTCATGACGATCTTCTGATCGTCCATGTACTCGATGGAGTGGATAGCTATAAGGTGCCCGTAGTACGAGCCGAGCATGATTTTACCGAACGCCAAAACATTTGAGTTAAGAGATCGCATTGGTACTGACGTCATGACGATCTTCTGATCGTCCATGTACTCGATGGAGTGGATAGCCATAAGGTGCCCGTAGTACGAGCCGAGCATGACTTTACCGAACGCCAAAACATCTAAGTTAAAACATCGAATTGACACTGACGTCATGACGATCTTCTGCTCGTCCATGTACTCGATGGAGTGGATGGCCATGATGTGGCCGCGGTACGAGCCGAGCATGACTTTACCGAACGCCAAAACATTTAAGTTAAGAGATCGCATTGGTACTGACGTCATGACGATCTTCTGATCGTCCATGTACTCGATGGAGTGGATAGCCATAAGGTGCTCGTAGTACGAGCCGAGCATGACTTTACCGAACGCCAAAACATCTAAGTTAAAACATCGAATTGACACTGACGTCATGACGATCTTCTGCTCGTCCATGTACTCGATGGAGTGGATAGCCATGATGTGGCCGCGGTACGAGCCGAGCATGATTTTACCGAACGCCAAAACATTTGAGTTAAGAGATCGCATTGGTACTGACGTCATGACGATCTTCTGCTCGTCCATGTACTCGATGGAGTGGATGGCCATGATGTGGCCGCGGTACGAGGCGAGCATGATTTTACCGAACGCCAAAACATTTGAATTAAGAGATCGCATTGGTACTGACGTCATGACGATCTTCTGCTCGTCCATGTACTCGATGGAGTGGATGGCCATGATGTGGCCGCGGTACGAGCCGAGCATGATTTTACCGAACGCCAAAACATTTGAGTTAAGAGATCGCATTGGTACTGACGTCATGACGATCTTCTGCTCGTCCATGTACTCGATGGAGTGGATGGCCATGATGTGGCCGCGGTACGAGCTGAGCAGCACGGGCAGTGGCTGGTCGCGCAGCGAGCGTTTCGCGCGCCCTTCCACGCGGTCCTTCCACATGAACGGGAACTGCAGGCGCAGTAGCGGCATGCACACGTTCACTTTGTGGCAGTTGGGGAACGCGAAGTTGCTCAGCAGCCAGATCTTGATGTAGCCCAGCGACGTGCCTGGCACACGCAAGCTTCAAATTAGAATTTCGGTGGCTTGTACCGATAAAGCGGAAAGTTACACAGGTAATACATTTTAAAATTTGACCTAACTTTCATATTCTATATGGACAATTGATTGTCATAAAATAAAATAGATTCTTGAATTAAATTATTACTGATAATAATAGAAAAATTTAAATTATTTTTCGTTGGAATTGGTATTCTAATAAATGGTACATACCGTTGGAAAATGCGTATGCGACTATACTACTGTTTTTAGAACGTGGCGCGTCATGGCCCGTCTACACGATGGAATATGTCACGGCAATTCGCGTCCCTCTAGGTCATGCCGCTAGATGTCGCATGATCGCGGCCGTTTTCAACTGCCTTTACGCGCCACATTATAAAAACCGAAGTATAATAATAGTAATGTTCTTCCGTAAATCAATAATTTCAATGTTTAAGTATGTCATTCATGATATGTTTGGTTAGCAAGACGGGAACTGGTATTTAACGAACCAGTGAAGAGGTACTTGTTTTCCTTGTCGGAGGTCATGGCCGTAACGTAGTCGCCGGCCATGTGGATGTTGAGGTAACATCCCAGGTAAGAGCCTGCAGGGTGGTGAGACCACACCTGATAATGCAGAATTCGAGAAAAAAATTGCGTTACAGTTGTGACTACAATATTCGGGTACATAAAAATAAAAAATTAAAGTATTTTAAAATTGACTTTTAGAGCATGACTTATTACATGAATGAATGATTTACACAATTAATATTTTCGATTAATCATAAATTTGTGTGCCTGTAGTTCTAAGGGTTGAGGAGATTGGTAGTGCGGGATCATGGAAGTGTGCAACTTGTGAAAACAATGGAGAGAGAAAGTGAGAGCGGAGTGTGGAAGAGAAAGGGAGAGCGGAGTGTGAGAGAGAAAGGAAGAGCGGAGTGTGAGAGAGAAAGTGAGAGCGGAGTGTGAGAGAGAAAGTGAGAGCGGAGTGTGAGAGAGATAGTGTGAGAGAGAAAGTGAGAGCGGAGTGTGAGAGAGATAGTGTGAGAGAGAAATTGAGAGAAAAGTGAGAGAGAGAGAGAGTGTGTGAGATAGAAAGAGTTGGCGGAGTGGGAGACTGTGAGAGTGGAGTATGAGACTGTGAGAAACAGTGTGAGTGGACGGTGAGAAACAGTGTGAGTGGAGTGTGAGAGACAGTGAAAGAGGAGTGTGACAGTGAGAGTTAGTGAGAGAGACATCGACAGAGGTGTGCAAGTGTGAAAGTGAAAGCTAGTGTGAGAGAAAGTAAGTCAGTGAGAGGGAGGTAACGTGTGATCGAGAGAGGATGTGAGTGCGGAGTGTGAGAGAGAAAGTGAGAGCGGAGTGTGAGAGAGAAAGTGAGAGCGGAGTGTGAGAGAGAAAGTGAGAGCGGAGTGTGAGAGAGAAAGTGAGAGCGGAGTGTGAGAGAGAAAGTGAGAGCGGAGTGTGAGAGAGAAAGTGAGAGCGGAGTGTGAGAGAGAAAGTGAGAGCGGAGTGTGAGAGAGAAAGTGAGAGAGCGGAGTGTAAGAGAGAAAGTAAAAGCGAGTGTGAGTGAAAGTGAGTTAGTGAAAGAGAGAACGTGTGAGCGAGAGAGAAAATGAGAGTGGCGTGCGAGAGAGAAAGTGTAAGTTGAGTGTGAGAGAGGAGTGCGAGTGTGAAAGTGAAAGCGAGTGTGAGAGAGTGACTGTGTGAGCGAGAGAGAATGTGAGAGCGGAGTGTGAGAGAGAGAGAGTGGAGTGTGTGTGTGTGTGTGTGAGAGAGAGAGAGAGGGAGAAAGTGGAGTGTGAGGGAGAGCGAGCACCTGTCCGAAGCCCTTGTCGATGGCCACCATGAGCGTGCCCCAGTCGGGCTTCATGGGCCGCGTCTTGAGGAAGGCGACGGCGCTGGCGTACACCGGCCGCTTGGTGGCCATGCTGTCGGGCATGCGCACCACCGACACGCGGCGAGACGCGGTGCCCCGCGACCTCTGCTGGCTCGCGTGCGCCTGCGCGCCGCCACACCCACTCAAACACACTGGCTTCGCGCGTCGCGTAAGGCAGGGCTGCCAAATTGGCGGCCCGCAGTGCCGGCTTTGGTGGCACGCGGAATGTTATTAGTGGAAAGTGAAAGGACATCTCCTCCTTTCGGACGAGAACATTGTGTCGTTTATGGTGGCACGCGGAATGTTATTAGTGGAAAGTGAAAGGACATCTCCTCCTATCGGGCGAGAACATTGTGTCGTTTATGGGGGCACGCGGAATGTTATTAGTGGAAAGTGAAAGGACATCTCCTCCTTTCGGACGAGAACATTGTGCCGTTTATGGTGGCACGCGAAATGTTATTAGTGGAAAGTGAAAGGACATCTCCTCCTTTCGGACGAGAACATTGTGCCGTTTATGGGGGCACGCGGAATGTTATTAGTGGAAAGTGAAAGGACATCTCCTCCTCTTGGGCGAGAACATTGTGTCGTTTATGGTGGCACGCGGAATGTTATTAGTGGAAAGTGAAAGGACATCTCATCCTTTCGGACGAGAACATTGTGCCGTTTATGGTGGCACGCAGAATGTTATTAGTGGAAAGTGAAAGGACATCTCATCCTTTCGGTCGAGAACATTGTGCCGTTTATGGGGGCACGCGGAATGTTATTAGTGGAAAGTGAAAGGACATCTCCTCCTATCGGGCGAGAACATTGTGCCGTTTATGGTGGCACGCGGAATGTTATTAGTGGAATGTAAAAGGCCATCTCCTTCTTTCGGACGAAAACATTGTGCCGTTTATGGGGGCACGCGGAATGTTATTAGTGGAAAGGGAAAGGCCATCTTCTTCTTTCGGACGAGAACATTGTACGCTTGGCGCATGCGCTCTTTTGTGTGTCAACGCTCTCGTTAATGAAAAAATTGGTTAAATTTACAGTTAGAAATTTTTTTCTAGTTAATTCAGAAATTCAAAATCAGTTCAATGTGTTTCATTGTGTCATGCAACGGACAACCGAATATGTCGCCTGGTTCCATCCCTCCTGTTTCAGATCAGCCGGATAGAGCGCCGAGATCAACAAAATTGGGAAATTAGGTGTGGATAGCTCGAGTAATAAAATGTGGCCCGCAACCATATTTAAGTTTGTAGCTGTGCCCGTGATACCTTGCAAGTTGGACACCCCTTGAATAAGGTGTGCCCAAATGAAAAGGAGACTACTGTGATACGGACAGAAGCTTAAATGTTAACATGCGAATTACATTTCACTTGTAACAGTACACCTATAAGTAACTACTATTTACATTGATACACTTATCTCAGCGCGTAGGAAGTGTGTGGATGGCTTCCGTGTAAAAAGTCCTGGTTTGCCGACGGATTCATTGTCACAGAGCGGCTTGCATGTCCTCGTCGGAGGTGAATATCTGACCTTTCAAAAAACCATGGAAGGGGTCTAACATAAGACAGTCGCGTGGGGAGATATCGTGGCTGCAAGGAGGATGTTGCAAAACCTCCCAGCGAAACTTCGCAAGAAGCGTGAGTGTCTTCTTGGACGCATCCCGGCTTTGTGGGATGTGATGCACCGTTCTTATGTTTATCGCCAGTTCCACAGCTATTTCAGGTGCGCCGATCCGACGATTCTGCCGTAAGAGCACTACCGCAATTGTAGCACTGTTGGCCATGACCTGCGCCTACCCCGGGCGTGGCAAGTCCTTGGTGTTGACGCGGCCCGCAGCACAAAGCTGGCACCACCCGAACACCATGCGAGACACCGCTCGCCGTACACCTCGTGCATTCTGCGATAAAGGAACGCGTGCTGCACTTCGGCGCGAAGAATTTGGATCACTGCCCTCTGTGCTGCTCTAGAGGCTTCCATCATGCAACGAACCGCATCACGCAACAACGCGACCGAACTAAGACAATTTGTTGCGACGTCCTTCTCTCCACATGTGCAACACGCAAAAAGCACGGCGCCATCTATCGGCTACCACGTTCAATTACCGGGAGTTGATTGCATGATTTCCTTTCACTTTCGGCACACATTAAAAATTTGCAATGTAGATTAAGGAAATACTATTGTAAGCTCGTTATTTTCTGAGGTAAGTCCTTGGGATCGATTTTACAATCTTCGGATTTTACTTTCTCGCATACTATTTACGGTAATTTTTCGACAGAAAAAAGGTATTGATGATGCCTGATATTGAAAAAGTGGATAATTCTCGTTCATATATATGTAGTACTTTCTCTAACATGCTGTGTAGTCACAATCCACGTGTTGTAGCTCTAGCTAAAATTTGTGTCTGCCCGCCGGACCGCCTGTTTGTGCGACATTAGAGACTAAAATTTTTATATCTGAAACAAATATTTCGGTTTTGGAAATACTTCACACGAAGCCCGAACGATATTTCCAAAATTTTGGAGGTGGTGTGGGGACGGCGGAGGTGACGGGATGGTGTACTTACGTCGACGACGGGAGCGAAGGTGTGGCGCAGCAGGTAAGAGCGCTGGGGGGTGGCGGAGGAGAGGTTGGACGTACTTACGTCAACAGAGGGTACAAAGGCGAGGCGCAGAATGTCGAAGCCGGTGGGTGGATGGCGGACGCGGGGTGATAGCGGAGGTGGGGTGTTGACGGTGATGAGGGATGGCGAAGGTGGGAGTGGGTAAACTTACGCCGAAGGAGGGCGCGAAGGTGAGGCGCAGCATGTCGTAGCCGGTGGGAGGATGGCGGTGGTAGGGGATGGCGTCGGCGGGGTAATAGCGGAGGTGCGGTGTTGGGGTGGTGAAGTATGGCGGAGGTGGGGGTGGGTAAACTTAGGTTGACGGAGGGCGTAAAGGAGAGGCGCAGCAAGTCGGAGCCGATGGCGGGATGGCGGAGGTGGGGTGTTCGTGGGAGTGATGGCGGTGGTGGGATGGGAGAACTCACGTCGACGGAGGGCGCGAAGGATAGACGCAGCAAGTCGGAGCCGGTGGGAGGGGATGGCGGGGGCGGGTTAGGGGGTGAGAGCGGAGGTGGGGGCGGGAGAACTCACGTCGACGGAGGTCGCGAAGGATAGGCGCAGCAAGTCGGAGCCGGTGGGAGGGGATGGCGGGGGCGGGTTAGGGGGTGGGAGCGGAGGTGGGTGGCGGGAGAACTCACGTCGACGGACGGCGCGAAGGTGAGGCGCAGCAGGTCGGAGCCGGTGGTGGGCAGGTTGCGGCGGGCGCTGAGCATGCTGAGCGTGGTGCTGATGCGGCGGCTGTCGGCGGCCAGCGAAGAGCGCCGGTCGCCGCTGCCCACGACCATCTTCATCCCCAGCCCCGTCCCCAGCGACCCGGCCGTGGTGTCCTTGGACTGAAGCGCCATGCTCGGGCGCTGCTGCATCGAACGCCGGCGCGTGTCGCTCATCATGGAGCTGGGGGAAACACGCACAGGGCTTGTGTTATCGAGACTATCTGAAACGAGCTCACTGCCATGGTGACTAACATTTCGGTCAGCGTGTTGTGGCATTCCTCAGAGCGTACTGCTGCCAGATTTTTTTGGCGTAGCCGAGGGTCGGTGATTTGAATGTATCTTGATCGTATTTAGTTTAATTTAGTTTGATCGTATCTTGATCGTATTGATCAAATAATACTTGATCGTATTTGCTGCTAGGTGTAAGTAGTTTGTGTAGGTTCGCGACGGACCGTAGTGGTTTGCCAGTTTGGCGATTTGTTTAGTCACATTTGTGACTATGTCATTTTTGAGTGCGTTTCGCTCTATGCTCTTAGTATGTCTGAAGAGAGAACTTGTCTTCTATGTCCAGTAGTAAGGACATGTTGAAAATTCTTTAGCGTTGCCGGAGCTTCGTCTGATTGAAAAGCTTGGTAGGCTTTATTGAATGATAGCCGTCTCAAGCATTGAGTGAGTACTCGATATCAAGTTCCTTCCTCAGTACTTTCAGTCGTTTCCGTAATGGAGGACGAGCTACGAGTCTCAGAACTCTATTCTGAATCATCTCAAGTGTATCATTGAACTTCTGTGCTGTGGTCCACCAAGTCGCCGCGGCGTAGGTGGCCACAGGCCGGCAGCACGTTTTATAGAGTGCCAGGCGAAGATCCAAGGGAAGAGAAGGTTCCTTTAAGAGGGGTTTTAGGAGACGGACCCTTAGGTGAAATTTCGATCGGATTCGCCTGACATGTAAGTGCCAGCGCACGCTCCGGTCGAAAATGACTCCCAGGTAGGTTGCCTTAGGCGTCCATTTGCGTTTTGGGGTTACGATTCTGATGCGCGTGAACCGCTTTGTGTGTTTGTGTTTGCGGCTAGAGAAGCAGATTGCCTGAGACTTTTCCGCTGAGAAAGTCAAGTGGTTTTCTTCTGCCCACTTCAGAGACATGTTCATCTGTTTTTGTAGTGTTTTCAGTTTGTGATCTTGCTAGGTCTGCTGTGTCGTCAGCATACAGGAATAGCCTAATCCGTGGTATCTGTGGTATGTCATTGACATATAGCGATAACAGGAGCGGATGAGCACGGAGCCTTGGGGGACTCCGGCGAAAATCCCGCGCTCTGAGGATCTCGCTTTTCCCACTTTGTCCACGAAGGTGCGGTTTGTGGGAAAAGATGTAATCATGTCCGTTACATCTTTTAGAATGTTTCGTCTTAGTTTGGAGATTAGTGAATTGTGTGGCACATTATCAAAGGCTTCCATGTCGAGGTATACGACAGGTACATCCTGTACGAGGTCAGCGGAGATCTGCTGGGCCATACATTGTGCCTGTTGTGAGGCTGAATGTCCCGGTCGGAAGGCAAATTGCTCAGCTCGTATAAGGCTTTGCGAGATGATTGCTGGTTGGATTCGCGCTAGGATTAGTCCTTCGAAAACTTTCCCCATGATTGGGAGCAGACTTCCTTCTCCTTCATATAAGGCGACCTCGCTAGCCATTTAGCAGCAGTACGCTGTGAGGAAGGCCACAATACGCTGTCCAAAACGTTAGCCATCATGTCAGTGACATAAGACAGACTTTTGGACATAATATATCACACTGTATTTTTCACATAGTCATTTAGAAATTGGTCATAATATATCACTGAGATTAACTAAATACCCGTTAAAAACACATACATTATTTTGATCTCAATATATATTATAACTGAATGACTATTGGAATAACCACAGGACTTTTTCATTTTAATATATTGCCTTCATAATAACTGAATCACCATTTGGAAAAACGAGTCATTTTCGTAGTAATACATCACTTTGATAATAACTCAGTTACCGTTTGAAAACAATTTTGACCATAATATATCACTTTGATGACTGAATCAGCGTTTGAAAGCGCATTGGTCATTTTAACATTCATATATCACTTCAAAATAGCTGAATGATCATTTAAAAACACGGGGATCATTTTGTCCTACGATAAATAATATTGATAATAAATGAGTTTTGATATGTATGTCTATAATTATACTCTCAAACAATACTATTCGGAACAAGTCACTGTATTATTGTTAATGAACAACCCTAAAAATATGCTATCATTTTAAGGAAACATAATGTGTACTCACTTAGAAATGGAGCTTTGAAAACATAATGAAAAACATTTTGGTCACATAATAATCAGTATTATATTTTAACCATAAATATTGCTATCAAAATGACATAAAGGTATGAGAACGTTTTATATTTTTTCTTAGACTACACTACTTTCATCATTTCCACCTTGATATTGCAAACGTTTTAGGCCCTCGGACATGCAGTCATTTTAACAATTAAAACTACACCGTTTAGACTACAATATGTCTCCTTTGGACCCTAAATGTACATCTCCGAGAGCCACCAACATTGAGATGACTAAATGTAGAATTACACTTCTAAAACAGTTTAGGCAGAAAGATAAAAATTGCGTGTTTTTTTAAATTTCAATGGTTTCCGACAACTCAAAAGGGTATTAACACATGAATAAGCTTTAGTGTCAGTGTGAGGGCAGGATCGTTTATTTTAGGACAATACTAGCTTTTTGATAGCGAATTTCGTACCTGAGAACGAAGTCTTTCGATACTCCGGGTTGCTTGTAAGACACCAGGCCTCGGTAGCCGGCGTTTTCTTCCGATGACCGTTTCACAGAATACACTGACTGCACATTGACTGATCTCTTGGACACGGCATCCATAGTCCCAGCTCGTAGGATGCTGTGACCTGCTTTCCTGCGAGATTCTTTGGTGTACGTCAGAACAATTCTAAAATAAGAAAACAATCACGTAAACAAATGAGTATTCAATATATTTGCACTATTACACACATGAAATTATTAAAAATAACATTTAACAATGCGGTTAATAAATTACAATCAGAGTGGTGTATCTAAAAAAATACCGCTTTTTCAATCCAATTTATCCTACCACTTATCAGTATTGGCTAGTCACAGGAGGGGGTGTACCCTTAAGATACGAGTTTCATTAATGTAATAAATATTTCACGCTTTTTGAATATCTGTTGGGTATATTTTCATTCGAGGAACTTTCTTATTAAACACCGCTCGCCTATTGAAGAAGACTATATAAATTCACTCGTCGATACGCATGCCAGAAACGTATAGAACATTTTCAATACTCTCGTATTGTTACAAATGATAAGCACACAAATACATTAGAAAAATTCTTTCGTACTATGTCGCACTTCGGTTGTTTATGTACCTCAAAGCAGTCTGTAAAGTGAGACTTCACGCTGCAGTGTTCCATAATGAAATCTCATATCAACTTATCAACTTGTAAATTTTGTACCAATGTTTCTGATTTGTTTTATGAATACATTGCCAGCACCAACGATGTAGTTGATTACAATATTGAGAATGAATCAATGAGAAGTCATTCGACGCGTTTTGGTCTCCTGGCCTGAAGGAAATTGATAATATTTTTGCGGATCCCTCCAGAAGATTATAAGAAAATTAAAAATGTTGTCTTTTGCCTTTTTTATGGAAATAAAATACGGAGAACTGGACGGGGAGTGAGCTCTCTCATCAAATGGGAAGCTTCGTTAGATTTTAAATATTTGGTGTTGGAACTCCCGATTGGACGGCACTGACTCCCGATCTCCTTCCAACTCGTGACCTCTAAGAGCAACTACGTTTAAGGACTGTGTCACATGGACGTTGCGTTGACCCGCGTTAAGTAATGCGCTTGGTAGAGTAACGCGCGAACCGGCCCACAAGCGCTCTTGGCCGTTCCGTATAAGGCCGTTCAGTGTCAATCTCCGACGCGCGTCAACGAAACGCTCGTGTGCCGCAGGCGCGTAGGCGCCGTACCTGGCGTTCGGCATGCCCACGTTGTAGCGGCGGTAGGCCTGGCCGGTGTCGGCGCGCCACAGCACCAGCTCCCCGTTGTAGGAGGTGGTGACGATGCTCTCGCCCTCGCGCGCCGCCATGAACAGCACGTCGTCCGTGTGGCGCGTCTCCCACACCTTGGGCTCGGCGTACGGGTCCTCGTCGCTGAACTCCGTCACGTGGCGGTCCCAGCCGATGGCCAGGATGCGCGAGTGCATCCACAGGATGCCCGTCACCTCGCTGGGGCAACGACGCGTCACTCTCTCTCTCCCTCTCTCTCTCCCTCTCTCTCTCCCTCCCTCTCTCTCGCCCTCTCTCTCTCGCCCTCTCTCTCTCTCGCCCCCTCTCTCTCGCCCCCTCTCTCTCGCCCTCTCTCTCTCGCCCTCTCTCTCTCGTCCCCTCTCTCTCGCCCTCTCTCTCTCGCCCTCTCTCTCTCGCCCTCTCTCTCTCGCCCTCTCTCTCTCGCCCTCTCTCTCTCGCCCTCTCTCTCTCGCCCTCTCTCTCGCCCTCTCTCTCGCCCTCTCTCTCACCCTCTCTCTCTCTCGCCCTCTCTCTCGCCCTCTCTCTCGCCCTCTCTCTCGCCCTCTCTCTCTCGCCCTCTCTCTCTCGCCCTCTCTCTCCCTTTCTCTCTCCCTCTCTCTCCCTCTCTCCCTCTCTCTCCCTCTCTCTCCCTCTCTCTCTCCCTCTCTCCCTCTCTCTCTCCCTCTCTCCCTCTCTCTCCCTCTCTCTCTCTTTCCCTCTAACTTATTTTCGCTCTCCCGCCCTCGCTCGCCCTCTCGCTCGTTCTCTCGCTCGCGCTCTCTCGCCCTCTCTCGCTCCCTCTAGCTCTCTGTCTCTTGCACTCTCTCGGACTGTCTCACTCTCTCTACGTCTGTGAAGTTTGAAGGAGTGAAAAGGAGATGAAGCAGAGAAGATGAAGTCATTGAGGGAAAGAAGGAACAGAAAGCAAAAAGCAGAAATAATAGAAAGGGAATGCCTAGAAGGAAGAGGACAAAGGAGGAGAGGAAGAAGAAGAGAGAGGAGGATGTGGTGAAGCATGAGATGGATTGATTGATTAGTTATTACGGGCGCGTCAACTGCTAAAAGTATTAGTTCCGTAAGTGTAGTATATGTTTCTCCTCGGAAGGGGGCGGTGATCTTCCGCCGGTGAATGGTGATATCCGGGACTGAACGGTTGGCGGGGTTTTTCCCAACCAGGTTATCTCCCACCAGATGGCACCGCTCCAGGCGGGACAAACTCTAAGCTCCTGACCGGTCTCCAGACATGTGCACGTTAGTGTAAGTGGGTATAAGTAAGGGGTGAGGATAGGTCAAGGAAGAGGAAGGAGGGATCGCACTCTGTCCGTGGTCCGCTTGTTAGGATTATGCACTGGCATTCACCTGGATTTGATCGGAAAACACCGATCAGGGCTACCGGCTGCTATAATTACTCTCCTAGACTAGCTATCTAGCTAGAGTCGAAAGTCTTGCTATCGTTGGGAACTCGATGCTCAGGATTTCCCGGTCAGAGGTACTGTAGTGACATTGGTTAATGCCCTGAGCCAACCCTCCCAGTGAGAAGATGGAGAAGAAGTATAATAATAGGAGGAACTTAAGCAAAATCGCAAGAATAGAAGGAGGAAGTGGTAAAGAAGAAGAATAGGAGGAACTCAACTAAAGGTGCAAGAAGATAAGAAGGGAGTGGTGAAGAAGAGAAAGAGGAACTCAACTAAAGATGCAAGAAGAGGAGAAAGTCGTGAAGAAGAAAAAGAAGAATAGGAGGGACTCAACTAAAGGTACAAGAAGAGGAAAAGGGAGTTGTAAAGAAGAAGAACTCAACTAAAGTTGCATGAATGGGAAGAGGAAGTCGTGAAGAAGAAGATGAAAACATCGCAAGTGCCATGGCGCTAGGTCTCTCACCAGAAGGGCTCGATGTTCATGGTGCGCACGCAGTAGCCCATGTTGAAGTTCCAGATCTTGAGCGAGCCGTCGCGCGCGCCCGTGATGAGGAAGTGGTAGGCCGGGTCGAAGGCGGCCGCCGTGATCTCCATGGCCGTGGGCACGCCGTAGTACGAGCGCGTGTGCGCGTCCCGCACCAGGATGGTGCGCTTGCCCTCCCACACGTCCCACACCATGATCACCGAGTCCAGACCCACCGTCACCACCTGCGGCGAGGCCAGCCCCTCCCTTCATCACAAGTGCGAACACAATCGTGTTCCCACACACGTAGTCCAGTTTCGGCAAGATCAGATCCATCGCCATCATCTGCATCGTGCACGGTTGCCAACGTACACACACACAGATACATATTTTCAAAGAGTCCAGATCATCACCACCTTCCCCTTCCGTAAACAAAGTAATTTTTTAGAATAGTCTGTAAATCCAGTCTCACTGCATCCATTTGCATCACACGCTGTCATGGAGTGACCTAAACTTACATACACATTATTACCGAGAACAGGTCCACCAACACCATCCGTGCCAAATACTGAGTTCTGTCAAATGGTCGGCGAGTGCCGCCCTTCCCTTACCATCTGAATCATACGTGACGTATCTAAACGTCGTGTTCCCACACATGTAGTTCAATATCACATAGGCCAGATCCATTGCCGTCATCTGCATCATGCATGATGGTCAACGAATCTCCAGTCCACACGCACACACAAACGCGCGCACACATACACATACATACATATTATTAGAGTCTGGAAAGGTGGCAAAATGCTTTTTTTATTATTGTTATTATTTTATGAGTTTTAACAATAGAATCACTTAATTGTACTTCTGGAGTTGTTTTAATAGATTTCTATTTTGCCTTCTTTGCTTATTTTAGCTTCTGATGCCTATTTTTTTGGCATTTTTCCTTATTTGTGCATTTTTGTGGTTGGTAAAGGTAATTTCGGAAAGAGAAATCAGCCGTTTGTGTTCTCGTATATAGTGCATAGTTCTGTGACGTAGTTTAAAGTTAGGGACAAAACTATTTTTTTATGTAAGACAGTGTGGAATTATAACAAAGTATACAAATTTAGGACATTTAACAGAAACAGCAAAATATTCATGAAATATCCCTCTTTTTGAGGACGTATGGACAGCCCTACCTTAAGCGTTTTCCCCTCGGTAGCTCCTTAATGAACGAAATGGATGGAACGTGGGGGCGTGAGGATTCGGTGCTTACGCTTTTGTAGAGAGGGTTGTACATGGCGCGCACGACCGCCATGGTGTGAGTGTAGCCGTCGCTCCGCTGCTTGTCCACCGCCACTCCCAGCACCAGCATCACCAAGCAGTTGCCGGCGACCACCATGTTGCGGTTCACCGGGTTGTAGACGAACGACAGCGGGATATTGGAGCCGATGTCCGAAGGCACGCCAGGGTACGTCTGGGCGCACACGCAGGAAAGGAGAGGTCGAACAGAGGACGACTGGTTTTAGCGGTCTTAACTAACACGTACCAATGAGGGGGGGGGGGGGGCGAGACAACGGAACCCAGAAAGGATGTTTTCAGTATGGCTCGATTGATTAGCGATTCCGGTCGACTCAACTTCTGTCATTAGTCCCGTAAATGTAGTGTTTTACAGCTGGAGATGGTGGTGATGTTTCCCCGCTAGATGTCGAGATCCGGCGGCGACCAAACGCTTTCAGGGTTTTCCGCAACCTGATATCTCCTACCAGTGGGACACCGTCTTCTGTCGGGCAAGCTTTAAGTTCTTGACTGATCTCCCGACATGAGTCGTGAATGAAAGTCAACGTTTTTGTAAGGGGTGAGAATAGGACAAGGAAGAGGAAGAACATATTACGTACAGTCCGTGACCCGTTTGTTAAGGTACTGCTCCGGAATTCGCCTAGAGTTCATCGAAAAAACACGGAAAACTACCGATCAGAGCAGCTAGTCGCTAGAATTCTCCTTCAGACACTAGAATTCTCATCCGGAATTCGAACTAGCTGCCTTCTAAAATCCTGCCACAGTCGGGAGTAGTGCGAGCGTAGAGCGTGAAAGTGCAGACACAGACACTGCAGTGACATCAATTGATGCTCTGAGCCATTGAAGTTGTTACCTCGATATAGGATAAATAAATAAGTATTTACATTTAACTTTTTTGTTTAGAAACAAAACTTTCACTGTAATGGGACTTAATAATACAAGGAATGTAACATAAAATGTCATCAAGAGCACTGTACGTAAGTTTGTTTTTCAGTTTCCTTAACAATAGAACTCATTTACGATATCCAAACAACTGACTTCGGTAGAATTATTAAGAATGTGTCAATCTACACTTCAAAGTAAAAACTGACCAACGAATGTGTCATTTGTCATCATTCGCGAGAAAACGAATGTGCTAGACGTATCAGATGACGAAAAATCTTATCTTGCATGCCATTACTATCACTGTGTAAACAGCTATTGCCTTTCGCACTGAGAGCTAGCGCTGTCTAGATCTTGGCAAACCCGTAACTGGCTTACCAGTATTGGCAACCAACGTGTAAACCATCCTTATCACTAATATCTCTCTTTTTCTCTTTATTTCTGTCAATCACTGCCTCTAACCCTCTCTCTCTCCCTCTCTCTCTGCCTCTCTCCCTCTCTCTCTCCATCTCTCTCTCCCTCTCTCTCTCCCTCTCCCTCTCTCTCCCTCTCTCTCCCTCTCCCTCTCTCTCCCTCTCCCTCTCTCTCCCTCTCTGTCCCTCTCTCTCCCTCTCTCTCCCTCTCTCTCCCTCTCTCTCCCTTTCTCTCCCTCTCTCTCCCTCTCTCTCCCTCTCTCCCCCTCTCTCTCCCTCTCTCTCCCTCTCTCTCCCCCTCTCTCCCTTTCTCTCTCCCTCTCTCTCCCTCTCTTTCCCTCTCTCTCCCTCTCTCTCCCTCTCTCTCCCTCTCTCTCCCCCTCTCTCTCCCTCCCTCTCTCCCTCTCTCTCTCCTCTGCCCCGTCTCTCTATCTCTCTCACTCTTTGTCTCTGTCCTTCTCTTTTTCTGTGTCTCTCTGTCTCTCTCTGGCTGTATCTCTGTTTCTCTCTCCCTCTCTCTCCCTCTCTCTCCCCCTCTCTCCCTTTCTCTCTCCCTCTCTCTCTCCCTCTCTCTCCCTCTCTCTCTCCTCTGCCCCGTCTCTCTATCTCTCTCACTCTTTGTCTCTGTCCTTCTCTTTTTCTGTGTCTCTCTGTCTCTCTCTGGCTGTATCTCTGTTTCTCTCTCCCTCTCTCTCCCTCTGTCGCCGTGCACGACGCGCGAGAGGTGACGGCTACGCCGGCAAAGCACCTGGATGCACTTCTGCTTGGGCACGTCCCAGCACTTGACCGAGCGATCCCTGGCCATGGAGTAGACGCGCCGCGCCTCGTCCTGTGCCACCACGTAGATGACCGGGGACGTGTGGCCCAGCAGCTGGTAGACGGCCTTGTGCTGCACGAACACGTCGTAGATGACCACGGACCCGTTCATGCACCCGGCCACGATCTGGTGCTTCTCTGAAACAAACGCGACACTCACAGCGGGAGTGCAAATTCATATAACGAGGGAAACTCATCATGGACGATTTAGATAAATTCTGACATCGGAGATGACTACGTACCCGTTCATTCACCCGGCCACCACATGCTTCGTCGCTGAAAGAAACGCGATACTGACAAAGTCCAACCTCATACATACGAGGGAAATTCATCATGGACGCTGTAGATGAATTCTGACGTCGTAGATCATCACGGACCCGTTCGTGCACCGGCCACAACCTGGTGCTTCTCTGAAAGAAAAGCGACACTCACAGTCCAAACTCATATAACGAGGGAAACTCCTGGACGATTTAGATGAATTCTGACATCGTAGATGACTGCGGAACCGTTCATTCATCCGGCCACCACTCGGTGCTTTATACTGAGAAAGGGAGTCCAAACTCATACATACGAGGGAAATTCATGATGGACACTGTAGATGAATTCTGACGTCGTATATGTCGTCGATGGGAAATTTATTATCGAGATGAAATAAGGTGTCGTAGATCATCACGGACCCGTTCGTGCACGCGGTCACTGCCTGGTGCTTCTTTGGAAGGAACGTGACAATGATAGATGGAATCCAAACTCATACTTACGAGGGGAATTCATCATTGACACTTTAGACGAAATAAGATGTCGTAGATGAGCACTGACCCGTCCATGCACCCGGCCACCACCGCCTGATGCCACTCTTCAAAACGAACAAAGCATTCAACGCACCTTCGACCACGTGGAAGCAGTTGATGCCGCGCGGAAAGCTGTACACGCTGACGGTCTCCTCCTCCGTGAGCGGCGTCAGCACCAGCGAGTCGTCGTCGCAGGCGGCGCACGACACCAGCAGGCGCGTGGGGCTGAAGAAGCCCACCTGCTTCACCATCTCCGAGTGCAGCCGGATGAACTGCCGCACGCTCATGTTCTTCATGCGGCCCTGCTCACAATGGCGACGAAATCAATTTTGTTGCTGTCGTAGGAAGACGCTGAAATGATTTCAAAATTTTGCAATTTTTTTCTAAAATTTAAAGTTGGGGATTAGAGTTAAGAGGGCGTGACTGAAAAATGCACTTAACTGCTTCGCCTGGAGAGAGAATGTGTTATGGGACGTAGCAATAGCGACCACGTGTACTTGCCTCCTCCACCTGGTGAGGAAACCTTGCTGGGGACCTGACTGAAACCTTCACCTGGTGAGAGAATATATCGTTGGACGTAGCAGTAGCGACCACGTGTACTTATCTCCTCCACCAGGCGAGGAAACCTTGCTGGGGACCTGACTGAAACCTTCACCTAGTGAGAGAATATATCTTGTATGTAGCAGTAGCGACCACGTGTACTTGCCTCCTCCACCTGGTGATGAAATCTTGCTGGGGACCTGACTGAAAACGTTGCCTAGTGAGAGCATATATCATTGGACATAGCAGTAGCGACCACGTGTGTCTCCTCCGCCAGGTGAGGAAATCTTGCTGGGGACATTAGTGAAAACGTTGCCTAGTGAGAGCATATATCATTGGACATAGCAGTAGCGACCACGTGTGTCTCCTCCGCCAGGTGAGGAAATCTTGCTGGGGACATTAGTGAAAACGTTGCCTAGTGAGAGCATATATCATTGGACATAGCAGTAGCGACAACGTGTGTCTCCTCCGCCACGTGAGGAAATCTTGCTGGGGACATTAGTGAAAACGTTGCCTAGTGAGAGCATATATCATTAGACATAGCAGTAGCGACCACGTGTGTCTCCTCCGCCAGGTGAGGAAATCTTGCTGGGGACATCTTTCAATGGACGAAGCAGCAGCGAGCCCGTGCACTTGCCTTTTCCACCTGGTCGAGGCGCATCTTGACGTGAGTGCACGAGTGCGTGTATTGGAAGGGGCCCTTGTTGCGGTTGTTGAGGTAGAACACCAGCACGTTGCCCGACATGTCGGCCGCGAGCAGCAGCGACTCCATGGTGTCGTCGGGCCAGAAATGGTAACCCAGCGTCACCACCGGCTGGTGCAGGTGGGTGATCTGAAAATTGAGATAAACTAGGATTGTAGCATTGACAAATCCAAACGGGTGTAATATATCAGTAGAAACATACGCGTACTAACTAGGAGACAAAATAGTGGGAGAGAGGTACATGAAAATTCCATTCAAGTCAATAAATGAGAGCTTACTTTACAAAACTTAACACACTCGAAAGGTGTTTTTAGATGACCCTCACAGATCTGCTCTTACTACTGCTATTCAAAACTCATACAATAATGTATACTTACTTGTCATGTAATGTTGCTGCATTTACGTGATTAAATTCGAAAATTTATTATATGTTACTGAAAAATGTTTTTTCACTGACAATTGTCTTCATGTTTCCACTCTATATGTAATAAAGAGAAATAAATAAATACACTAAGAAATAAAGTGATAATAAATATATTAGGAAGAGATGATGAACGATTTACAAGACATCGACACAAAGTCGTAAATGTGCTACTGCTGGATAAGGAATTACCCAGGCATCAAATACATGAAAATTTTATAATTTCGCAGATTATGGACTAAGGAAGACAGCAGGCGCACGTGCAATTGCAACACACGTTTACATCATCCATTAATAAAAATCAGTGCCTTTAATACACTTAAATTCTGTTTAAGTAGCTCCAAAGCGAAAGAAGGTGCTTCCTATGTCATAATTTGCAAAATCAGAACTCTTTTAGACTATCTATTACTTTTTGGATGTATAACACTTCTGAGTATCCCACTACGTAACAAGTGTGGCCAGATACATGAAAAATATCGAAATCCATTTACTTTTATTGGCTGTTTAATATGTTGTTTAATTTTATCCTACGATTTATAACTTTTGTTTATTAATAAATGCATGTTAGATATATTTTGGCTCATATCGGACATAGGCATGATGTAACGGACAATGGCGGTGCAAAGATGTGCGGCAATAGGTAGTTATTTTTATTTTAAACCCATTTATTAAAGAATTGCGGAATAATTTTTCGCGCGTTGTATGCCTTTAGTTCTAATTAAAATAAAAGGGAGCGGGGAGAGTGGATTACTATTTAGTAAGCAATACTATAAAATACATATGTATTTTGTTTGTCGATGCAAATACAGTATACCCTCGTTTGCACGAAATCGCTTAACACGATTTTCGCCTTAACGTGAACAAAACTTGGACCCCGTCAAGGGATTACAGTAATACGGTAATTTCTAATAATGGGATAACACGATTTTTTATAACACCAACTCCGATTATATCGGTTCCTAGGAATACGCGATGATGAGGGTTGAACTGAACGTTTTCTATTATTCAGGATTGAAAAATTCTAGTTTCCATCCGTTTCGTATGTGGCTGGCCTACCGTAACGCGCAGTTCGAACTTCTTGGCTGTGGTGTCGAAGAAGCAGAGATCTTTGTTGGTGCTGCAGGTGCAGGCGATAGCGACGTCGGGCAAGCACACCATGTCCATCACCCACGTCTCGGTCACCCGATGCGCCCCTGCGGAACACCATCCCCTCTAGTCAATAATAATAATAATAATAATAATAATAATAATAATAAGCCGATCAGATGGCCGAGATCGCTAAGGCAGTAGTGCCGGAGTGGTTTCGGACCAGAAGATCGCGGGTTCGAGTCCCGCCTCGGGCATGGATGTATTTGTGTATGTCTGTATGTGTTGTCCTTTCACCCTCATTATCATCATATCATCATTTCATCTTCCATACCCCCCAGGACTAACAACCGTGGGGGATAAAAATCGGATCCAGCAAAAAATGCTGGTCCCCCCCAAAAATTGTCGCTAGCACCTGCCACCGTGATAATAAATAAAAACTGAGCCACGGTAAATGCAGGATGCTTGCATGCGTGGTCCTAGTTGGCCGATTAACGAAAAATAATAATAATAATAATAATAATAATAATAATAATAATAATAATAATAATAATAATAATAATAGCCTAACCGTGGCGTAGACATTCATTTTGCAATTTCCCCTATTTACCACTGCATTTTTTAATAGATTCCTGACAAAAAGAACTAAGAGTTTGGGTACATAAATGAGGCGATACGATGAGACAGCTGCAGATGCCGTCGCCTGCGCCGAGGAGGCTGCAGGTTTGTGTCCTGCGTAGACATGGTCGTATTTGAAACTGTCCCTTCACACCTCATTATAATCTTATCACCTCATTATTCATAATTCAAGGCGTAACAATCTTGTATTACCGAGGGATAAAGCTGAAAAGCCGATCCTAATACTCGTAGTTACACACGTTAATCGTGTAGCATGGTCAGAAATGGCCCATACGTAATTCAACCTGATTACAGTAACATTGGCATATAATCTCCGCTGTGCTTACACTAAAAAACTTACAAAATACCAAGAAATAGCGGGATGAATATGTATATGCCTTTTTCAACAAATCCGTTATATTTTTAAAGTGCAATTCGTCAAGCAAACACGCCTATACTACTGTAATGACATAGGAGAGAATATGCTTTTGCGCACGTAATGTTCTGCGGCTCGAATCCATAAATTCTCGGCTATCCGGGAGACGCCGCGTCGTTGGCTGGGAGGCCGACGTTTCGCCTGACATGTCGCAGGCTTCCTCAGGGCAGTGACCGCTCAGGGAAGCCTGACACATGTCAGGCGAAACGTCGGCCTCTCAGCAAACGACGCGGAATTTCCGGGATAGCTAAGAATTTATTGATAGGTTTTACGGCGGAGTCAATATATTACCGTGGAAAGTGGTAGGGGCTGGCTGGTAGCTCATCTGAGCCATATCAACAGTTCACTACCTCTCAAGTTAGCCTCCAACAACAACCCCAAACAATGTATACAACGTAATTACAATTAAAATCAAATATTACGACGAGAGATGAGGTTGTGAATCAACGGTTTCCTCCTTCCCGCCGCCTGTTGGTAGGGGATGCAGGCGGAAAGAGACGAGTCACTTCGGGTCCGATCGGCTCCATACGAGGGATGGGCGAACTGCAGTCGGCAACTGCAGGGAGCCACCTCGCGCACTTTTGACCGAAATCTTGCATTCAAGCAGCGCTGGTCTGGAGGGCGCCCGAATTTACACGAAGGAGCTATGCCCGAAATTACTACATTGACGCCAATCTCAGGAAGGGTTCACTGTTGTTGGATTACCCTGAATTATGATTGGCCAAGTACAGATCGAGTACACAAACTTATCATATTCAGGCTTATTTTCAAAAAAATTCTTACTCAGCCATTAATATTTACCTGTATTCGTGAATAAAGTAGGCCGGACTTAGTGAGCTTATTCTCTCCTTTTAGATTCTAACACAATCAAAACATTGTATATTTTTACTTAAAAATAAATACGATGGTCGCGTACCAGGCAAAAAGGAATTTAAAAGGTATTTTAATAGATTTAATCACCAATACGTCGATGTTTTTTCTCCAATTTAGAAAGCAAAATGCAGCTATTCATTGAGAACTACTTAAATTATTCGTTAAGCTGTTATTCGTTAAATTGCAATTATTCGTTAAGGTCTGAAGTCATTTGGCAGAAATCACGATGAACATTCGGCGCCATATTGATTCTCCATTTTTGTATTTCTAGGGAACAGGTTCCTAGCCTGAACGGTTTGACGAATTTTTATGTTTTGCTGTGTTTTTAATGAATTTTCATGGTCAAGATTCTGTTTCTTAATATTGTAATTACTTACCGCTAGTTGCGTAAGCTGTGCCATCCAGTTCAAAATCTAGGGTCCAGTAATTCAGTCGGCCATCTCGACTAATGGTCGCGTACCTGCCAATGAGGAAACTCACCGTACGATCCTGCAGAACGATGAACGATTAATGGATTGATAACATTTCTTAAAGGCATTCGGAAGGAGAAAATTTAAAAAATAACGATTTTCACATTTTGGTTAATTATTAATCTTCAAAATTTCCTATTTTCATTTATGTATTCATGCTATATGTACGACTTCTAAGTTCTTGTTTATTAAATAAAATGCTGAGCGTTGACCACTGGCATTGTGAAATTATCTCCGTATTTACTGCGCTATGAGAGAAATAAGGAAACTGGGGGGGGGGGGGGGGTGAGAAGCAAGCCAGACGTACGCCATCAGTGAAAAAGAAACTTCAGTAAATGTCAAGTGGCTCTGTAAATCCATCATATAGAGCTGGAATGTATTAGAAATACATGGCAAACTTTGAAGACTGATTCCTATAAGTTTGTTTTCGGTATATTTTTATATTGATGATACTGATTTATGTATTGATATTTTTTTAATATATCTAATAGCTTAGGAACATTATTTCCTAAACTATTAGAGACTTCAAATTTGTAGGCATTCTTCATCAAACAACAACTTCCATCATAATATTTAGCTATATTTTGTACTTTAACAAATTAAGTAAATTATAATAGTAAAAATGTGCCGGTCCGGGTGGCCGAGATCGCTAAGGCAGTAGTGCCGTAGCGATCTCGGACCGAAGGGTCGCGGGTTCGAGTCCCGCCTCGGGCATGGTTGTATTGTGTTCGTCTTTTCACCTCCTATCATCATCATATATCATATCATCCCCACGTGGGTTGGCGTCAGGAAGGGCATCCGGCCGTAAAACTTTCGCCAAAACCAGAAAAACAGCGACCCCTTAAAGGGAAAAAGCTGAAGAGAAAAAAAAAAAAAAATAATAGTAAAAATGTACGTGTAAATAGTCTACACGTTGTTCATTTTGTACAGTTTACAGAGCGTTCTGATGTTTTGAATTGTAATGTGAAGTGATTATGTAGTGGGATATAAATTATGTTCTGTGTTCTAATGTCGTCGCGTTCCTTGCTCAGCCCTAATATAACGTAACTTCATTTGTTATATCATTCATAGATGCGATGTTCAAATATTTGATCTTCAGCGCTTTTTGCGGCGTCCGGAGGAAGTATTTTCATCACGATTACCTACAAAGCCCGGAAATGACCGTGTGAAACGTTGGAATCACTTTCATCCAGTTGCGGCCCCGAAACACTACGCATAGAAACGCACCTCCTTTTTCCATTCACATTCTGACAGAATAATGACGAAAGTTGATGAAAAACGATGAAAAATTATGAAAAACGATGAAAAAGATGAGAAATGATGAAAAATGATGAGAAATGATGAAAAATGATGAAAATGAAAAATGATGAAAATGAAAAATGATGAAAATGAAAAATGATGAAAATGAAATATGATGAAAAATGATGAAAAACGATGAAAATGATGGGAAATGATGAAAATGAAAAATGTTGAAAATTATGAAAATGATGAAAAATTATGGAAAATGATGAAAAATGATGTAAATGAAAAATATGAAAAATGATGAAAATCATTAAAAGTGATGAAAATGATGAAAAAATGATGATAAATAACGAAAAAATGGCCGTGTAAAGCAGGCTTATGCGGGAACGAGGGAGAGGCACTGACGGGCTGCATGACCGGGAAGAAGGCGACGCGCACGATGGGGAAGCGGTGGCGCGACTTGAAGACGGGCGGGTGGCCCGACAGCGGCAGCACCAGGTCCTCCACCATCTCCGCCGCGCTCTTCGCCTGGATCTCCAGCAGCACGTACGACAGGAACTCGTTCCAGTCCACCTTGCCGTCCTTGTCCGTGTCCATCTGCACACCAACCAGTATTCGTCATGTGATTGCTGGTATGATGTTAGGGGACGACTACCTACAACACCGCGAAAAATTATCAATAAAATGTTCTTAAAGTGTTTTCTTAAATGCCCTAAAAGCAGTCGCGGGTCGTGGTTTTTTAAATGGGGACGGCTGCAAATGCATTGCATTTCTATACATAATCTCTTCCGATACAGGCAGACATGAGGGAGTCGCGTTCCTACCGTATAGTCAGAGAACTAGCTGGCTCTCAATGTTACCTGTGGACGAAGGCTGCCTGGCTGCAGCCTTCGTCCGCCGGTAAACCTCTGCAGTGAATGTATGACGTCACGTTTCCTCGTTTTACGCAGACACTATGACGGAATAAAGTGGGAGCCTAATGCAATTCTCTTCCCTCTGTCCACAGCTTTAAATTTTGTTACGTATGGTCTTTATAGAATTGACAGAAAAAAAAGGTGATATGATTGTTACATAATATAACTCAGAAATACCTTATTAATAAATACATATATAAATATAATTTTTAATTTATTTTTGGGGCGAGGGCACTTTCTATAGGAGAGGCTCCACTTTACAGTCTTTGATGACGAGCCGCGCCTGCCTAAAAGCAATGAAAAATTACGTAAAAATTTGACCAAAACCCGTTCAACAACAACCCGATGAACTACTCAAGCTGATGGAAAATGTTACCGATGTAATCTTCTTTTCTTTCAATCAAATTAACTCAGCTTGCAACCTTTTGGTTTAGACTCTTGTTTACCAGGAATACTCTGTCTAGTTATCACAAAATCGGCCGAACCGACAAAGGTGCTGACAGGCATCACAGGAACCTTAGATTAAATATTCAAAACTGCCCGCATTACAATTTCGGAGCGAAGAATTTGAATAGGCTACTCAGGAATTGTGGGGAACATTTGTTGCGTCTCGTAAATATTATTTGAAGCAAGTGCCAACTAAATTATATTAAAATCGATTAAATCAAAGGTAAATGCTTAGTAAATGACAACAAATGTAAAAAAAAATGACTTATTAGTCGAAATCATTGAAAATGCAAAAAATGTCATAGAAAATGGGTAATTTCTTTTTCCCACAACAAAAAACTAATGACTATACTAAGAGACATTGTTGTAAAGTGGGAGGGGAAAAGTGACACCCGCTCCCTAATGGTCATGTTAATACTTAGAGCCGAAAGTTTTCGGCTGTCTATGTGGCGCCGCGTTGGCAGCAATGATGTCTACGTTTCGCTTGGCCTGGCGTGCTTTTCTTCAGAGCTGTAGTCCGCCACGATACGGACGAAACGTTGGCATCACTGCTCTCGACGAGGGATGCCACATCGATGTCGATATTTCCAAAACATCGGTATTTTTATACAAACGTCGATGTATTGAATCCGATGATTTTTAACATTGATGTTTTGAGCTCGATGTTTTTACTTGGTTGATATTTCAGTTTTGAATTAAAAAGTATAATAATAAAAATAAAATAATTTTGTCACATATAATTTGAAAATTCTTCAGACCAAAGTAACGTAGAGTGAAAGGATGATGGCTCAAAAGGCTATTATTATTATTATTATTATTATTATTATTATTATTATTATTATTATTATTATTATTATTATTATTATTACTCTAATTCACCTTGGAGAAGAGTAGATCCATTTCATCACTTGAATATTCAACATTAGCTTTTTCATGCAGTGTCTGAATAAACTCCTTCTTATCCATAAAGCGTCCAGGTTTCGCCTGAAATTAGTTATTTTTAGTTAGAGATTTTTAGTTATTTTAAAAAAATAAGTAATCACTCAAAATGCTTTTCAATGAATGGAATTTGGTGAACTAGCAATAGTAATGTAAAATGCATGAATAAATTGACGTATCTTGCCTGGAAAGCATGGTACAGTTCTTCCAATTCTTGTTCAGTCAATTGATTTTCCAGCACTGATCCCATAAATGGTTTCTCTCGTATTTCTGCTTCTTTACGATACGTGAGTCTGCAACAAAAATAACCAAAAAAAAGTTCGTTAAATGTGTTCAAATAAGAACATTTAAAGTTCCCACAATACGGAAATACATGTTTCATAAGTTCTGGATGGTTAATCAATCGATAAATTGTTATCCTGCCCCGCTTCTGCAAATATTTTGTTCTATATTCTTGAACCACCGATTAATTTTATATAATACCTTCCCCAAGATTTCGCCATTCTTCTAAACACTTGGATACGCTAGCAATTAGGTATTCAAACAAGTATTTCACTGTACATAACACGATTTATTCATCAGGCGTCCATTGCTTACGAACTGTAGCCAGCATCTCCCAAAACATACTCATCTCCACAGCAACTCACTACATACCCCACTTCATACACTCCTACCAATTTCTAAATTTTCATTTCCTACCAGTAGTTTCTAGGATGTCTCATGGATAGCGTACTAGCTTCCTGTGTGATCCCAGGTTTGATTCCCGGTCGTGTCAAAAATCGAGTTGTGGCTTTCCTTTGAAAACTTCGTCTCTGTTTCTACAGCTCTGGTACGAAGAAAATCACAGGCAGGTTCAGTTACCTAATTATGGTGAAAGGAATATGACATGTTCGTCACATGTCTCTTACCTCCAACCGTGCACGAAAAAAAGAACAGTTGCAGTATGCCAGATCCATGACACTGTAACAAGTTCCCTTGTTACAGTATCATAGACCAGGTAAACTGCAACTGTTTTTTTCGTGTGGGAATTAAACTTGGCCCAGGCGTGGGGGACTTTTTTTTCACGTGGCGCGACTCGGGACATCAGGCCCGCTCTTCCGTCTGCCCACGCAAATTTCGTTACGCTTCTTTCGCCATCTAACGGGGAAAGAAGGTATTACTCGGTCGACGAAAGAGTCGATTTTTAATTAAAAAGCTCAGATGCTTCTTTTAGGCTCGAGGATCTTTTATATGCAGTAAATGTACATGGGACAGTCAGCTTTACTTCCCCTCCCATGGAAGGTGTGCGAAAGAGTTTTTCGCCCTTAAATATACACACACGAATTCTACCGTCCGCTAGCCGAGCAAGTCCGACAGTCGACCCCAATGCTAAATACATTACAGTTATCGGTGATGTCGTAGGCTTCCGCGACCAGAGTCATGATCTTGGTTGCCCTGGCGACGCCGCGTCGAAGGCTGAGGTTCCAACGTTTCGACCAACATATCTTGGTCTTCTTCAGGACTGAAGAGCGTCAGAATGTTGGGCGCTCCGAGTTCATTTGTTCTAGATGGACGATGCTGTGATTGAATTTGCTGGAAAATGGCTGTGGCTAATGGCGAATGGCAAATGGCGAAAGAAGAGGACTGTTATTGGCTATGTGACCGGCCTGGTCCATCTAGAACACAATTCTGAGCGCCCAGCATCCTATCGCACGGCAGCCCTAAAGACGTCCACGATATGATGGTTCAAACGTCGGCCATTCGACGTGGCGTCATCCGGACAGCCCAGACCATTACAGAGTCTCACCCGAGGGACTGGACCCGGATCTTGAAGATGGTGTCCTGCTCCAGCTTGGCCTGGTCCACGCTGGGCCGGCCCTTGAGCGCCGAGGGCGGCAGGCCGGCGTCGCCGCCCTCCGCCTCCTCGTGGGCGTCGTCGTCGTCGTCGTCGCCCCCGCCGCGGCCACCGCCGCCGCCGCCGCCCGTCTTGAGCGACACGCGCGAGCGCTTGCGCTGAGACGGCCCCGTGGACGCGCGCTTGCTGGACTCGCCCTTGGGCGGCGACCCTGCGGGCGGGCGACGCGGCTCAGGCACGGGCGTGCAGTTGGGGCGCATGAGATAGAGCAGACCAGTTCGTCATGGTATTCGTCTTAGTATCAGGTCAATTCATCATGGTAAAAGGGAAGGCACGTAAAGTCATCATAGTACAAGCGAGGGAATGCCAATTCATCATGGTAAAAGGGGAGGCACGTAACTCCATCATAGTATAAGGGAGGGCAAGTTTATGTATTTTATAGGTGTGAGCAGGTTCATCAAAGGGAGGGCATGTTAATTCATCATGGCAAAGGGCATTCATCTTAGTATAAGGGAGGACAGGTCAATTCATCATGGTAAAAGGGAAGACACTTAATTCCATCATAGCATAAGGGAGGGCAGGTTTATGTATTTTATAGGTTTGAGTAGGTTCTTCAAAGAGAGGGAAGGTGAATTCATCATGACAAAAGGGATGGCACGTAAAGTCATCATAGTACAAGCGAGGGCAGGCCAATTCATCATGGTGAAAGGGAAGGCATTTGAACTAATCATAGCATAAGTGAGGACAGGTCAGTTCCTCATGATATAAGGGAAGGTACGTAATTCCATCATAGCGTAAGGAAAGACAGGTCTATGTATTTCATAGGTGTGAGCAGGTTCTTCAAAAGGAGAGCAGGTCAATTCATCATGGCAAAAGGGAAAGTTCGAAAATGTATCATAGTATAAGGGAGGACAGGTCAATTCATCATAGTGTAAGAGAGGGAAGACGTATGTCTTTTATAAGGAAGGGCCGGTCTACGAACAAACGGAAGGCAAGTAAATTCATCATAATATGAGGGACGGCAGGCCAATTAATCATAGTGCAATGAAGGGTAGGTCTATGTATTTTATGAGGGGGGGCCGGTCTATCAAGGGAAGGCAGGTCAATTCATCATGTTATAAGGGAAGCACGTAAATTTATCATGGAATAAGGGAAGCACTTAAGTTTATCATAGTATAATGGGGGGCAGGTCAATTCAACATGGTATAAGGTAAAGCGCACGATTGATCTCCCGACACGTGTGGTAGTGTAGTGTCTGTAAGTCAGCAAGCCAAGTGTAAGTAAGTCAGTGAGCAAAGGGTGAGGATAGGACAAGGAAGATGACAAAAAGATCGCGCGCGGTCCGTGGCTCGTTTGTTAGGGTACTGCTCCGGCACTCGCCTGGTGTTGATTGGAGAAACCACGAAACACTCCCGATCAGAGCAGCCGGTCGCTAGAATTCTCCTCCAGACATATTACTAATTGATAAATTATTTGCCTACCTGGCCAGCTCGTGTCGAAAATGCTGCCACCGTTGGGTCTCGAACCCCAGGACCTCCCAATCAGAGGCACTGCAGTGAACAATTTATGCCTTGGGCCCCCTAACTTTATGCTTACTGCTCCGGCACTTCCTGGTGTTGATCGGAGAAACCATGAAAAAACTCCCGATCAGAGCAACCGGTAGCTAGAATTCTCCTCCAGACATTTTACTAATTGATAAATTATTTGCCTTTATGCTGACCGCTACCGTTGTTGGTTTTGTTACCAGCAATGATTTTCTTTAAAAAGTACGTAGCTTTGCCTACCTTTGGGCGACCTCTTGGGAGAGCCATTCGGCGAGCCTTGTTGGGATTCCTTCGGTGAGCCTTGTTGGGATTCCTTCGGTGAGCCTTGTTGGGATTCCTTCGGTGAGCCTTGTTGGGATCCCTTCGGCGAGCCTTGTTGGGATCCCTTCGGTGAGCCCTTTGGCGAGCTCTCCTTAAATCCCCTGGCCGTCGACTCGCCAGCGGCGGATTCCCTTGAAGTGTCCTTGGGCGAAGACCCTTCACCGGAGCCTCCCTCTTCTCCCTCCTCCTCTTCTTGTTCTCTCTGTTCTTTTCCCTCTCCTTGCTCATCTCCTTCGTCGTCTGCCTGAGATTGATCGCCTGCTCGTAGGGCAGACACATGCAATGCAAAACAAAACAAAAACACACGTACACACATAGACGTTTTGTTTAGGGCTCTTTTCCTTCAGACGAAATCTGAGTGTTAACTTGCCACAGTGACTACTATTACGAGGACTATTTTGTTCAATTTCCAAAAATCGCAAAATTAAAACCACAATGAAAATCCAATGATGATGCTGTGCGCGAAATATGTTGCACAGAGTCTCTAGATTCACATTAATCGCATCAGGTCGCAGATGTCAGTTCTGATCGCGCAATAAACCCTTAAACATGATTTTAATACTACAGACCCTCGCCAAGTCTGTTGGGCGTGCTGTCACGCGATTTCTTCATGCTGAGAAGTGGAATGCAGCCGAAATTTAACTATTCCACTATTTATAGTTCAAATGTTCGGAAGGAGTTCTGAAACTCAAGAGAACGTGCCTAGTTGATTTTTCTCCCCCATATGTCACATACAGTACTAAAGAAATCAAAATGCATTACGAATAAATAATAAGTACTGCAAAACTTCCACAAGCGTCAGCAAAATTCGGCAATGATGCAGGAACGTTGAAGCAGCACGCGCAGACGTTAATGATGCAGGTAGTTGCACTCGCTAATTCCCTGACCGCATGCATCATGAACGAAAACTATTCATTAGTGAAATTTTGAAAAATATCAAAAGAATAAATGCATTATCTATAGAACATGCAAAATACTGAAGAATGTGTTTTTGGCTATCCGGGATGAGCGGCGTCTCGGTCAATTGTGCTGATGTTTCGGATACTGCAGCAGTACAGCTCTGAAGAAGGCCACAGCAAGATGGCCGAAACGCCAGCACAATTGACTGAGACGCGGATCATCCCGGATAGCCAAGAATGTATTGACTCCAGCCGCGGAAGCCTACGGAACGCACACTGAGGAATGTAAACAATCAGAGTAGCCAACATTGTGAGTGTTAGGACGAAACTCTTTTAACGCAAACGTCTCCCGGCCATTCATGGAGAAAATGAATTAAAGTTTAACCTTTCGGGGAAACTTAAACCAGTTCTAATTAAACGAAGGATAATATGATTTGGGGAAACTGACCCTACGACGACAGAATTACTTCATAGACTAATGACAAGAGTTTTAATCTGTATTGTACATGTTGTGACATATATGTGTGTGTGTGTGTGTGTGTGTTATCTCTTCATAAATCTCTCTGGTCATTGACATAACAAAATACTATGTATACGATACAGGATATTTTGAACCTTTCTCTTACTTTTAATGGGAGACAATTGCTCACTAGCAAACTTAGTGAAGTGGCCTGGAAAATCGTCCACTAATTCAAATTTCAATACATATACAATAACTTTCGATTCACTCTCCAAAACGTAAGTAACCAAAATCGTAAATGACTCTGCGAAACATAAGTAAACTTATTCGTAAATAAGCTAAAAATATTTTAAATTCATACACTTCGTACTTGATGTCACAATGGTTATGACAAGTTGGGTCAGTAGGATCTCTAGTTTCAAGTATTTCCCGCTATATCGCCGAGTCTCACGTGTTATATCTATAGTATTTCATATAACCTCTACAATGATGGGATGAAAATGTTGAAGGCGTAGCAGACACTAATACGCCACCTTTCTGTTCTGCGTCGTCTTCTTCGTCTCCTCTTTTGTCCCCTTCGTCAGAAGTCTTCTCAGCGACGTCATCGTTACCTTCGTTTCCTTCTTTTTCTTCGTCTGACGGATCACCCATTTCGAATCCTAACTGTGTTTCTTCGTTTGAGTTGCTCACACGTCACATATTTACATAAAAATTGTGTGAAAGAATCTACAAAATATAAATAGAAATATAACAAAGATTTTTGTTCTGGAAAGATAACTGAGTTCTAGTAAATACGCGTTTCATTTGTCAAGAATTAATAGTCGATAACCAAAATTACCCGATTATATCGATTAATATACAAGGGTCATTGTGGAACGATGTGGGTGGGTTACTCCGGCACACGTAAGTTAATGAATTAATAATCTCCAAAGTTTCCAAAACAAATTCCTAAGGACAATCACTAAAGCAAATTGGTTCATCCTAAACTCTTAGTTTTACCAAGAACTCTGAATCCTCCCATCACAATGTATTTTTCTCTTCTATCCCTAAAATTCTACCGCAAAATAACTCGACTGTCGTCAGCTATGCACTTCAACATAGAATCCTCATTAAAAGCGTATAAGGCAAAAGACCAGGGGATTCCTTGAACCACCTTAAACGTAATAGGGTGGATTAGTCTTTTCCAATAACGTAATGTGCTCCATAAATGTGTTACTCAGAATAAAAGACACGTAAACTTACTGTAATTGTAATTACCAACCGATCGCACAAGGCAGCTGAGGATCGCAGGCCATGCAAAAATACTTTTCATAATACAAATTTTAAAAAATATCCGAGAATTATCGGTGACGTTTTGTTAAGTGTGTTTCATTCGTGATGTTTTCTGTGGAGGGGGAATTAGCATATTATCCGACTGTATGAATGCCTGAAGCAGAACGTATGAACGCGATGAAGATGTTTGCCTTGAGTTTTTGCCAGTGTACGAGTATGCTGTATGTTGTTGTTTTTTTTTTTGTTTTTTTTTTTGCAGGAGAGAACTGTATTTCTCGTCCGACGGTGTCTCAGTCTTATTTCACCCGTTTTTGAGCTTGATTTTTCTGATGGTATTTTCGTTCTGCGTAATTGTTTCACGTTCCTCCTTTTTTCCTTTGCCGTAAGCTGCAAAATCCCACATTTTTCGTCCTAAATCCACTTGATGCACCCTAGGGGGAGTTAATTTGATAATAGGAGTATGAATAAAAAACCCACATCTCTGCAATATGTACTCCCAGTCTTCCATCTCTGATAGCATACATTTTCTTCCTCACAATTAAACCAATATTTTCTTGCTCTTGATTTATTTCCTATCCAATATCTTACTAATCTTCTTCTGTCACTTTCCTTTTAAATAATAAGGAATATCATCTACCTGAATAAATGTGCACCATTTGATATAATATGAGTGCCTTATCTTTTCATTATCTTCTTCAATTACTGATATTTATCCTTATCAACCAATTCCTTTCTTAAAACGTAAAATCAATCTCCTTTCCTCTTAGCCTAGTCACTTCCTCCAATAATCAACCTTTATAATTCCAAAAGCATTCCCTTTTCCAATCAGATTTCTCAGTCCCTTTGATCTTATCTACTAGTAATTCCCACCAAAGTGTTTCTTAATAACTCATTTCTCCTCCCGCTGCTAATCATTTCCTCATACGTACATGCTATTTTACGCAATACTAATCTCATGTTTTGTCTCCTTGTGTGATTGAATTTGAAACTAGATTTTATAGTTTCAGTCTGGAAGACAACCTTCGATATTGACATTGAAACGTGAACTCGTATTACGAGAGAACAAATTTATTGATTTCAAATATCTGTTGTATCCCTTTTTTACTTAAATGAGGAATATATCAATGGGAATCTAGGAACAAAACATGTGTAGGTTTACATGCGAACTATTTAATGGTGAAGACACAGTTGCAACAAATAAGAGATAAACACATAAAAATATAAATACGTAATGAAAATATAATACTTGGCTACATACCATCATTATGTCACTAAAATTACACCCAAATAAAATAATTTTGAAATACATATTCAATTCAAATAAAAATGCCGTCCACATGTATCAAAATTGTGAAAATGAATATAAGAATATGCAAATGTTTTATGAACTGAGAAAATACTTGTCGCATCGAATATATTCCTATATGTTGCATACAGACAAGTTTTTAAAAGCAGATAGTTAAAAACTGTCCAAATAGCTATTCAGTACCAACGTAGCTATTCAATACCGACGTATATAACTGCACACACAATTGACTTAATTTGGAATTAGTTCAGTCTATTTTCCCTTTATTTATTCGAACTATGCTTCATTTATTGTGAGCTATAAATGTTTTTTACTTTTCCCCCCTATACTATAGGATAGGGAGTAAAAGTAATGGAAAAATATTAGAATCAACTTAACTATACGGTACCTACGTATCTAATTTCCGGGCTCAAAATCTGTGTTGGAAGTACTTTTGGCACATACTTCAGGATTCAGATCTATTGGAACTGTTGTAAAATGGTTAAAATTGTTGCAGTTGGCTAGGAGATGCACACAATTTTGTGCTCGGAAATCGGAATGTCTGTGTGGATGGAGGATGGATGAATGAATGGAAGTACGTGCCACGTATAACCCTGTCAGATAAGATTTTGAGCTGAACCTTGATAAACACGTCAGGAGTAAGATTTAATTGTGGCGTTACAAGTATCGTGGAGATATTTTAAAACATTGTGGGTACTTTATTTGAAGCCCCAACGACCTTTTCAATATTCTGAAAATTGTCTGGGAAACTTCTCTTCAATTATTTTCTCTAGTAGAAAGAGCGTTTATAGGCACAGTATAGTTCCCATTTTCATTAAAATACATACATTTTAAATATATGTATTCTTGTTATAACTGTCTTATTATTATTGTTGTTGAAATTTGATTATCTAAATACTATTTATTGACAGTCAAATGACCCATAATCGTGGGCAAAACGTCAAATTAGTAAAATAATTTTAACTGGCTAAATATTAAAACTTATTAAATAATTTTTGTTAATTAATATTAATGTGTAAATAATATTAATAATTTATAAAATTTTAATTATATAATATTTATAAAGAATACTAAAAAATGAATAATTAGAAAATATTGTACTAATAACCTAGATTATATTATTTTTCGAATTAGACATTTTGCTCACAATAATTAATAATTTGTTTGTCTATACTAAATATATAGGACCGTATTTACATAATCGAATTGCAGCACATGAATAGTTGTTGAGTAATAACTAGGATTTTAATGAAAAGTCATCATTTTTCTTTTCACTTTAGAACAGTCTCGTTTAAAATAGACATTCATTTTATGTTATGACAAAACGAAATGACCCATTTTTATTTATCATTTTTTTCATTTTTCGTCGATTTCGACTAATAAGTCATTTTTACCCTTTTAGTCATTTTTAATGCACTCTTTTGCTGATTTCATCGATTTTAATATCATTGGAATGGTATTCACACAATATTTACGAGGTGCATATCTGATCACCACAGAATTCCCGAGTATTCTATGTAATGTAAGGTTTCCATGACGCCTATCGGCGCCATTGTTAATTCGACCGATTTCGCGATAAATAGAGGCATTTAAGAGAGATTTTGTTTTTAAGAAGAGCTCAAACTATACGTTTGCAAACTGATAACACTTGAACAAAAGGAAGAAGCCTCTTTTACATGAGTAACATAGCCAATAGTTTAAGTTGTTCCTCTGAACTGGTGTTAATAAAAAGAATTTACGTCATTTTTCTTTGTTTTTAGGGCATTTTTAAAGCATTTAAAGAGCATGTGCGTAATTTTGGCTGTCCGGGTGACGCCGCGTCGAAAGCTGTGTTGCCGACATTTCGACCATCTTGTCGTGGTCTTCCTCAGGGTTAGTATGTCGTGGAAGATCACGACAAGATGGTCGAAACGTCGGCAGCACAGCCTTCGACGCGGCGTCACCCGGACAGCCAAGATCACGCACATGACCCTGGCCGCGATAGCCTACGACTTCATTTAAAGAGCATTTTATTGATAATTTTTGGCAATGTTTTCGATCGTCAAAATCCGCCCTCTAGTAATTCCACTAGCAGGGGAGGAGGAGTCACGGGATCCTGCGCAGTCCGTGCGGGGTTCGGGTGCCGGCGGTCGGCGGCAGGCTCAGGACCTTGCGCACCGCCTCCTCCGCCGCCATGTCGAGCGGGCTCTGGCCGCTGCTGGACTTGGCGGCGCTGCTGGCGCCGGCCTCCATCAGCGCCCGCGCCGCCGCCACGTTGTCGCCCATGGCGGCCAAGTGCAGCGGCGTGCGCCCCGCGTCGTCCCGTTCGTCCACGCGCGCCCCGGCCGCCAGCAGAAGCTTCGCGCAACTACGCACACGATGCAAAACAAACGCAACAAAAACATCGATAAAACGTAAGCAAAAAAACAAACAACGATTATTAAATAATATTTACTTGGCTGTCCGGGTGACGCCACGTCCATGGCGAAGGTGCCGACGTTTCGACCATCTTTTCGTGGTCTTCCTCAGGGCTGGTATGAGCCCAGAGGCCGGCCAGCCTATCATACCAGCCCGAGGAAGACCACGACAAGATGGTCGAAATGTCGGTCACACAGCCTTCGACGCGGCGTCACCCGGACAGCCAAGATTACGCACATGCTCTTTAAATGCTTTAAAAGTGCCCTAAAAACAAAGAAAAATGACGTATTTTTTTTAATTAACACCAGTTCAGATGAATAACTTAAACTATTGGGTATGTTACTGATGTAACAGAGGTTCGGTCGCCATTCTGCGACCTTCCTCAGGGCGTAATGCAGAATGGCGACCGAAACGTCGGCACCTTCGCCATGGACGCGGCGTCACCAGGACAGCCAAGTAAATACTGACTCCGGCCGCGGAAGCCTATGCTCTAACGATTATTAAACATTGAAATGAATTGAGAAAGGTGTGTGTCGCGTCCGTAGTAATAAGACAATAGAACTGAATAAGACATTGGATTAAATTGAGTAAGTAGTGTGTACAGTGTTGGCAAAATTTTAGGAAAATATTGATGCATACATACTGCGGTACATCAAGAAAAGATTTCCGATGTCGACAAAAACATCGATGTTTAAAATGTCGATGTTTTAAAATGATGAAACACATCGCAGTAAAATGTTCTGGTTCTAATGTGATACCAACCATTCGTTTAAAGTATATTCTGCCTTAAATTTGATTGTCATCTTAATTTTCTAATCTATGTTCTATGTAGCCAAGATACAAAATATGTGTTCTATGTACCGCGTACAAAATAATAAAAAGATAACAACACTGCGAAGCAAGTTGCGAATATCAAACGGTTTCGTGCCGGTTTCGTGCCGGTTTCGTGCCGGGGATCGAAAACAGATGTTTTTGAAACGTCGATATTTTCGAGCAGAAACCTCGTTTTTTAAACATTGATATTAATACAGGGGCGGATCCAGATACTAATTGTGGGAGGGGAAATCCAAAATGTTTTGGTCGAATGTGTCACATTATACAGAGTTTGTGAAGTGTCGCAGTTACACTCAGATCGAGCTGCGATACGATTGTATTCGTGTTAATGATTTTCAGAATATATTTTTTCTTGAAAGTTTCGTGACAGGTTAAAATTAATAGTTACTGAATTTTTTAATCCGCGCCTGTTTAATTTAATAAAACATCGATATTTTATAACGTCGATGTTTTGCTTTCGATGTTTTTTTCAGATTGATATATTTGTTCAGAAACATCGATATTTTCAGAAAATTTCTCATGATGTAAATACAATTTCTAGAACTTTGTTTGGTGTGTGCATTGCCGGCAACCAACAACTGTCACTGTTGTCGATACCCGGACGGCATGAAACCGTTTGCTATTCGCAACCTTTCCACGGTGTTGTTACCTTTTTTGATTACTTTCTACGTGGTAATGTCGTTAAACTGCATTTTGAACCTTAACTACATAGAACATTGATTAGAAAATGAATATTACAGACAAAATTGAGGCAAAATATACTTTCAACGAATGTTGACGTATTAGGTACCACATTAGAACCAGAGCATTTTACTCCGATGTGTTTCATCATTTTAAAACATCGATGTTTCTGCGACATCGGAAACTTTTCTTGATGTATCGATGGATGGATGTATCGATATTTTGCTAAAATTTGCCATTGCTGTACACACGACCACTCTATTTAATTCAATGTCTAATTGAAGTCAATTGCCTTATTCACCTACGCAAGAGGCACACCACTTTCTCTATTCAACTCAATTAAATGAGTTCTTATTTAACTCAAAAAGGCCGAGAATAGAGAGATTGATTAATGATTCCGGGCGCATCTACTGCTAAGGTCATTCGTCCCGTAAGTGTAGTGTATGTTTCTTCGCTGCATGTGGCGAAGATCGTCCCTCGCTGGATGGTGAGGTCCTGGGCCAACATACACGTCAGCTTGTTGAAGGATTTTCTCCACCGCCTCAGCCAGGACATGCCCTACGCTCCCGACTGGACTCTCAACAAGTGTGGTAGTGTAGTGGATGTGAGTGTACGTGTAAGTAAGCAGTGAGGATAGGAGAAGGTACACGAAGGAAAGATCGCGTGCAAAAAAACATCCATTTCATATTCGCGACTAATGACTTTTGCAGTTGACGCGCCCGTATTCACTAATCAATCTATCTATCCATCATTCGTCAGCCTCTCTTTGAATCTCTAATCCCCAAGTATGGGAATTAACTAGTCTCAGGCATAGGGAGCGACGTTAGCCGGCCGGCAAAGTCGGGCAATCCCAATCCACACAAAATCCCATATACATACATATTCGTATCCGGATCAAGAAAATCGAAGGAATGCATCTGTATTCATGAAAAGAACTTGATGTCAAAAACATCGATGTTTCGTTAAAATAATAGATGTTTCGTAATACATTGGCAATGTCGCCCGCCTCCTCAGACTCACCGGCCACTCATATCCACCCAGGCGTGGTGCAGCGCTGTACTTCGGTTGGCACTCCTGGCGTGGACGTCCGCTCCCCTCTCCAGCAGAAGGGAGACGACGTCCGCCCGCGAATTGAAGACGGCCCAGAGCAACGGCGTCCATCCGTCCCTGTCGCGAACGTCAACGTCCACGGCGGCGTCCAGGAGTCGCCGGACGTCTCTGACCTTCCCGTCCTTTGCTGCCTCGAGGAGGTCCTGCTCTAAATGCACGCAGGAAAACCAATACGAATTTTGATTTAAAATAATATTTAAAATGATAAACTTGTAACAGTGGTACACTATATTGACACAAAGCGCCTCCTAACTCCTGAAGGAGCGTTGAGCGCATTGGAGTAATCCTCCGTTAATAAGCGCCCTCTAGTGGCCGCTGAGTAGTCTAGTCACGTCAGTCATAGTCAAGTCAGGAAATCGCCGAGAGGTAGCGTCTTCGGGCTCGCGTCCTGCGTCATCTACCCATCGGTCAGAATTGGGAAGGAATAAGAATAGGGGTACGGTTTAGGACGCTTCACAGGGTTCAAAGAGTTTACTTTTAGCGCAGCGTACTAAAAGTTCTATTTTAAGCACTTGTTCATAGTTTTAATGTTCCATGTGCTTATGTGATATCTTAGTTAAAAACCTTAACACGATATTGCAAACATGTAGTAAGGTTTTATCTCGAGAAGTTAACTTTAGAATGATTCTAAATCACATTGTTTGTATTAAAAATACACGTAGTTGAAATAATTACAAAAGCATTGTTTACGTTACAAACATTTAAGAAAATTTAATATTTTATGTCCTGGTGTCGGGATGAGCGGTTCTCTTAAATCGTGAGTGAGTTCATGGTTGCTCACGTATACGCAGTTGAAAGTGTAGATCTGGAGTTCCTCCTATTCAGGTGATTCATTTTCGGAGAAAACTGGGCCATCCCCAAACGTTTTTGGGGAATAATTCCGGCTTAATTTTGTGAACCACCAACTTTTAAACACATGAGCCTCCATTGAAAACCACTGATCTACGAGGTAAACCATTGCCTCCGTTCCTACCTAAGGCTTTTGATGCAACAATCGCAGATGGGAATCAACAGATCATTCATCAACTAATTGCCATTGAAATCTACTGATCTACGTGGTAAATCATTGCCACCGTACCTACCTAAGACTTTGGATGCACCAGTCGGAGATTGAGCGCCTGTTTTGGAATATCTTTGGAAGGAGCGATCTTCTGATTTTTGGGCCCGTTCAGTGATGGGGGTAGGGTCAGCATGGCCCACAGAGGTCCCGCCCTCCTGCTGAGTGGACAACTCTCCCTCCAGAGGAGACATGGCCTTCAAAACCCGCTGGATGGACGTGTCCCACACTACAAGTCGGCGTTCCAACGTTCCCTGCCTTTCCTCCATTCGCTCTATTTTCTCCAGGTTCTGAGTCAGAGAAGTCACCACCTCATCCGATGCAACCAATCGTTCCTTCGTCACCATCCAAGACTCTTCGAGCCTTTCTTCCTGACGAGCCATGCTCGCTTGCATCTTCTCTGCCGTGGCCGAACAGGCTCCCTTAAAGTTGCCGCCGGTCGACGGTACCGATACTGGTCAAGAGAGTGCGCTGTCCGGCAGCGCGGCAGTACCGTCACGCCCGAGCAGACAGCGGCGCGCGAGAGCCCACCCTTATCAGCGGGCTGGCCAGCGATCCTTCGCCGCAAGCGAGCTATAAAAAGAGCCGCTCGGGCGGCGAGAGACAGTTGGAAGCGAGCGTCTGCAAGTGATTAGCGAGTGCCATTGTAAATAGTTGATACGTCGAAGTGCTTACGAACTCTGGACTGCCCCTACGGATATTTGGTGATTTAGCGACGTATTTGGACTCTCTCCTGGAATTCTGTTAGAACTTGGCTATTGTAAATTGACTTGCTCTTTTGGACTGTGGAATAAAACACGTCGTGTGAAACCGTGTTTATCTTTGTTGTTTTTCTGGTCATAACAACTTGGCGACGAGGAAAACTAGAATGGAAGCCGACAGCCCGTTAGTGCAGATGCTAACACTACTGCAGCAGCAGATGCAGCTGCAACAGGAGGCGTTCGCGCAGCAGCTACGGCAGCAAGCTGAGGCGCAGCGGCAGCAAGCGGAGGCGCAGGCGCAGCAGCTGGCGATTCTGTTGGAAGCTATCAACAGACGCCCCCCGCCCCAATTTCACTGCTTCCAGCCCGACTCAGAGGAGTGGTCAGAGTACATGGAGAGTTTTGAACAACACTTATTATGTCACCAGGTAGGTGACGCAAAAACAAAAAAAGCGTTCTTTCTAAGTTGTGTTGGGAACAAAGTGACGAGTTTGTTGGGAAAACTACTCCCAGATAGAGACTCATCTGATTGGAGTTGGGAAGAAATTAAGAACAAATTAGACACTTATTTTAACAAAACGCCGCATGTACTGGCAGCTCGGTATAAATTTTTCCAGTGCCGGAAAAGCGAAGGTCAGTCGCACTGCGAGTGGATCACGGAATTAGCTGGTTTGGCGCGGCAGTGTCATTTCAAATGCCCGCCATCAGAAGGGGAAACATCATACGCTGAAACACTCATCAGAGATATGGTGGTCTTGCACACGCCGGAGGACAAAATTCGGTTTTTAGCCTTGCAAAATGGAGATCCGTCATTGGAGGAAATTAAAACCCTGTGCAAGACTTACGAGACTACGCGTGAGACAGCCCGCCAAATCACGGCCGGTTCATGCGTGTGTAGCGTTACCGATAACAATTCAGTGAAAGACAGCAGTTCTGACAGTATTAACAGTTTAAGTAGTTGTGTCAGTACGAGATCGGCGCGAGAGAAAAGAAGTGAAGCGAGGAAAGGTAGACAAAATAATCAGATAGGGGCAAAGTCAGCAAAGTGGGGCGGCGACTCAAGGAAAACGAGAAGTACGAACATTTTCAAGGCAAAGAAATCTTGTAAAGGTTGCGGGAAATATCACAGTAGAGCCGAGTGCAGGTTCAGGGAAGCGCAATGCTTTTACTGCAAGAGAATGGGCCACATCCAAGAAGTCTGTGAACGAAAACGACATGCGGCACGAAGCGCAAGACACGAAGAAGACATGGAGGTAGCCATGGTCAGTGAGGTCATTAGTGGAGAGGGGCAGAGAAAATTAACGGTGCAAATTAAGGTAGGCAGTCAACCAGTAGATTTCCTGTTAGATACGGGAGCACCGGTTACGCTGATCAATCTAAACACGTACCGCCTTTTAGGGTCTCCCGGTTACGCTAAAGTACAAAAAAGATTGACCAGTTTCGGGAAGACGCCTATTAAAGTGTTAGGGAGTGTGCGCGTGCAAGCTTCATACAAGAGCAAGCAGGCAATCATAGAACTATTAGTGGTCGACCGGTATGATGTAACGAACATCCTGGGGTTAGACTCCTTTGATAAACTGGGATTTGGAGTCGTAGATGAGGTGAATCAGATATCAGACCAGGATGAGGTGCACGTCATTAAAGACTTAGTTTCAGAATTCGCGGAGGTGTTCTCGCCCGGGTTGGGAGAATGCAAGGGATTTCAGGCTAAGATCCAGCTTAAAGAGGGACATAAGCCTCGCTTTTACAAAGCGAGACCGGTGCCATGGGCACTTAGAGACAAAGTCAAAGAAGAATTAACACGGCTGCAGAAAGAAGGGGTGATTACGCCAGTAACAGTGAGCCAGTGGGCCACGCCTTTGGTTTTAGTGAAAAAATCGAACGGGAAGATTAGGTTGTGTGGTGACTTCAAAAGCACGGTGAACCAACAAGTAGAAGTGGAGCAATATCCGATTCCCAAGCCGGAAGATCTTTTCCACAAACTATCAGGCGGACAACAGTTTTCTAAAATAGACCTTAGGGATGCTTACCTACAAATACCGTTGGATCCCGCAGCCAAGGAAGTACTGGTAATCAACACTCCGCTCGGTCTATTTAGCTATAACAGATTACCTTTTGGAGTAAACTCAGCGGCAGCAATCTTCCAGCGCTGTCTAGAGCAAATTACCTCGGGCCTGGATGGTTGCTGCAATTATCTAGATGATATCATCGTCACAGGACGCAGCCTAGAAGACCATACACAAAACTTGAGAAAATTGTTTACAGTGTTGCGAGACAGGGGTTTTAGGGTAAATCAGGAGAAATGCGAATTTTTCAAAGAGAAAGTAGTTTTTCTGGGGCACGTGTTGGACAGCACGGGGATAGCCCCTACCCAGCAGCATGTACAAGCCATTATTCAGATGCCTCCGCCAACGGATCTAAAACAGCTGCAAGCTTTTTTAGGCAAAGTTAACTACTACAATAAGTTTATTAGAAACTTTTCGACAATAGCAGCTCCTTTAAACCACCTGAGAAAGAAAGGGGTCAAGTTTGTATGGTCGGAAGATTGCAACAAAGCTTGGAACAGTTTAAAGCAAGAGTTACTACGCACGGTAAGACTTAATCATTTTGTCCCGGGAAGGATCACAACCGTGGCGGCAGATGCCTCAGACTACGGTCTGGGAGCGGTGTTATCACAAAAAGATGGAAAAGGGATCGAGAGGCCAATCGCTTTTATGTCGAAAACTTTAAACAAACATCAGAGAAATTACTCCCAGGTAGAGAAGGAAGCGTTGGCAATCATTTTTGCGGTGAAAAAATTCAACGAGTTCCTTTACGGGACCAAATTCCACATTATTACGGACCATAAACCTCTGGTGCAACTTTTTCACCCAGGGAAGAAGATCCCAGAATCCACAGCCAAGAAGTTGCAGAGGTGGGCGTTGTTTCTTGCAGATTATGATTATCAGATCCACTATAGAAGCACGTCGCAACACGCGAACGCAGACGCGTTATCTAGATTACCCGCCGGCCCAGACCCAGTTTTCGACGCGTCTGAAGAGGAGTGCCTCCAGCTAGACCTGGAGGATCTAGGAAACCTAGCAGATTTCCCATTAGAAGCTAGGACTATAGCAAGAGAGACGGACAAGGACCCAGAGTTGAACCAGGTTCGGCGCTTCATCAGAGAAGGGTGGCCAACGCGAAAATTAAGAAGTAACGCCAGATGGTACAGCAAGCAAGACAGATTGTCATGCAAAGCGGGAGTTTTATTGTTGGAGGGCGAAGAGTTCACAAAAGTAATTATACCCAAGAGCCTCAGACAGACAGTGCTTAAGTTGTTACACCAGGGACATTGGGGGATAGTTCGTACGAAACAGCTGGCGAGGCGGCACTGTATGTGGCCGGGGATGAATAACGACATTGTACAAATGCTGAAGAGATGTGAGGCTTGCCAGCTCAACCAAAGTGCCCCCCCCAAAGACCTGACACCTTGGCCGGAGCCGACAGAACCATGGGAAAGGGTCCACGTGGATTTCGCCGGCCCCTTTTGGGGGTCTATGTGGTTGGTAGTAGTGGACGCGAAATCAAACTACCCGTATGTAGTTGAAATGGGGAGCACCACATCTACGCAGACCGTAGAGATGCTCGAGAGGATTTTTGTGACAGAGGGTCTACCTGTGGTGTTGATTTCAGACAATGGTCCGCAGTTCTCGTCCCAGGAATTCGCAAAATTCTGTGCGAGCAACGGCATACATCACATCTGTGCACCGCCTTTCCACCCACAGTCTAATGGAGAGGCGGAGAGGTTCGTACGAACCTTCAAAACGGCCATGGGGAAAGCGCGGGCAGCGGGGACGCCAAAGTCCCGAGCTCTATTAAGGGTCCTGGCTACATACCGGGTCCTGCCAGGTTCGACAGGCAAGAGCCCGGCTGAAGTACTCCACGGCAGGCAGCCCCGGACCTTGCTGTCACTGCTCAGCCCTAGCGACCCGCATACAGCTGGAGGTATCAGACCAAAGTACAAGGTAGGTGACAAGGTGTATATTCAGTCACTTAAGAAAGAACCAGCATGGGTGCCCGGGATAATACAGGAAATTCGAGGCAGCAGAGTTTACGCGGTGCGGACCTTAGAAAGGCTGGTCACACGCCACCAGGGGCAGATCAGACCTCGTACCAACGAAAGTCAAGTAGACAGCAGGCCTTGGATATCACCCGAGGAATTCCGCAGAAAAGTGATGAAGGAAATAATTTATGTCCCACAGGAGCGCACGGCCGTTGGGACACCAACAGTTGCAGCCGACACACGGGAGGAAGCAGCCACCAGCAGCAGCAGAGAACCCGCCTGTTCGACCAGGACGGAGCTCCGGCCCAGGAGGGTCACTCGTTCAGTGCGTTTTGCGCCATACGCAACGCATTTTGGCGCGGAGGGTGCCGTGGCCGAACAGGCTCCCTTAAAGTTGCCGCCGGTCGACGGTACCGATACTGGTCAAGAGAGTGCGCTGTCCGGCAGCGCGGCAGTACCGTCACGCCCGAGCAGACAGCGGCGCGCGAGAGCCCACCCTTATCAGCGGGCTGGCCAGCGATCCTTCGCCGCAAGCGAGCTATAAAAAGAGCCGCTCGGGCGGCGAGAGACAGTTGGAAGCGAGCGTCTGCAAGTGATTAGCGAGTGCCATTGTAAATAGTTGATACGTCGAAGTGCTTACGAACTCTGGACTGCCCCTACGGATATTTGGTGATTTAGCGACGTATTTGGACTCTCTCCTGGAATTCTGTTAGAACTTGGCTATTGTAAATTGACTTGCTCTTTTGGACTGTGGAATAAAACACGTCGTGTGAAACCGTGTTTATCTTTGTTGTTTTTCTGGTCATAACATTCTCCTCTTGTTTACGCAAGGCTTCTTGCATGTTTTCTTTCTGTTGACGTGATGACTGTTTGATCTGCTTGCGAAGGTCGTCGAGTTTCTCAGTGATCGTGTATTCTTGAAGACTCAAATCCTCCTGGAACTTCTGTTCGACCTGAAGTTCGTGGCCAATCAGAGACTCGTCAATGTGTTGTCTATGTTTTTGAAGGGATTCCTGCAAATGTTTATTCAATCCTTCTACGGCTTTTTGTTGTTCGCTCTTCAGTTCTTCTTGTCGAGTGATACAAACAGCCTGCTTGGTCTCTAATTGTTTTACTGTCATGATCAGATTGTGTGTTGACTCAGCATGTTTTAGGTACAATTTCTTCCATTTTTCCTCCGCTTCGCGTATAGTTAGCTGCATCTTTTTCTCTTGTTGGCGCAGCGCATCTTCCAACGATTTCTCCTTTTGACGTAAAGATTCCTCCATCTTTTTCTCTTTTTGGCGCAATGATTCCTCCATTTTCTTCTCCTTTTGACGTAGTGATTCCTCCATCTTTTTCTCATGTTGGCGCAAACTCTCTTGAACTCTTTGGTCTTGTCGTTGTACGAGCGTCTGGATTTCAGTCAGTCCCTGAACCACTATCTGGAATGCTTTTCCAAATGCTTCCGAGTTCGGTTTGTCATTCGACATATCTGTATCTGCCATTGGTCACTCGAATTTTCTGAAAGGAAAGTAAGAGTTAAATATATGAAAAACAACAATTTGTAAATATATCACTTAAGCTTTTCCTCCCCGACTACTGGAAATATTCAATGAAAGTAATTACTCTTAGCTGTGTGAAAAATTTATTATAGGAAAAAGATCGCCCTTTCTAGAGCTGGAGAAAGCAATAATCTACTGTTTGTTTTTATTTGAAATATTAGTATTTTTATTCTAACATATTCTTATAAATATTGATACCAAACATTTCTTTCATTTAATTACAATATATGGAATAAATTTCCCTGAATTCAAAGATGGTCAAGAAAATCCATATTTGCTTTTATATGAAACTTGGAATACATTTATAAAACAACAATTTCAATTCACAAATTTTAGACCTGTTTATGATATGAACATACCGCTCATTGTAATATTAACATATCATTGCTTTTCAACTATCGCAATAAATCCGAAAGGAAAGTAAATTCCTTTGATATCTGGCCATCAAACAGAAATGCTCTTTATCAATGACGAATTGTAATTGAAAGATAAAATTGTGATAACACGGGCTGAAGAGATAATCAATGAATTTTTATATCTTCGTTGTAAGAATAGGGCGTTAGTCTTCTTCTGAATGCATTTTACAAGATAAACGATTAATTTGTTGCTTATAATTCATATTAAGTTGTTTTTTGCAGCCCGTTTCACATGCTCAATGGTTGTTTTTCCAAAAATCGGATGCGATACCAACTATCTGCGTATCCACAGCTGAAACTTCGTGAACGAAAAGTCCTAAGCAGTGTTGCCAGTTTAGCGGATTGGCCGCTAGATCTAGCGGAATTTCAACCGTTCTAGCGGCGAGAAATAATGATTTAGCGGCTAGCGGAAAATCTAGCGGAATGAAAGCAAATTGGCGGAATTTCTAGCGACAAGGTTGAAACATGTTTTCATTTATAAACTTTTGTTTCGATGACCAAAAACTAATGGGGACATGTAAAGTATTCCGTCCCTTATTATCCAAAGTAAACAAATACCGCTGGAACCATAAATCTGATATCTGAGTTATATTACCTTAACCCTCAACTAGGCGCGTGGTGCCTTTCTCATCGGCTAGCGGTCGGAGATTCTCCACCAAATATCCAATCAAACGTGGAGAAAATATTATCTGCGTTCTCTTTAAATATGCAATATCTCTTTGTACAGTTTTTGAAATGCTAAGCGTAATAGTTTGTGAATAAATTAATAAATATTCAGCCTGCAAATTCAAGTCTCTATAAGAACAATATTTTAATAATATTGCAGTAATATACTTTAATATTTTTTCTACATCCGCGTTAATATTCTATCATATTAAATTATGAAACTAATATTTAAAAAGTATTATTTTAGTAGACATAAGAATATCGTGAAAAGTAAGCTAAGAAATCGTATGGAAACCGAAATGGTGAATGCTGTTTTAAACATTCGATTTAGTTTAAAACGGCATGGAAAATGTTGTAATAATTTTCGATTTCCAGATGAAGTTCTTAGGCTTATAGGTTCAAATGCGAAATATAATAAGCAAATAAATGAGGACAATAATGAAGTCCAAATAATAGACGAGCTTGTTCCAGAACTTAATAGTAGTGAATAGTAATGTAAAATTATAGTAATAATAAATCAATAATATTATTATTCAATTATTACTGCGATTCGTCTGTGTAAACTATTATATAGTTAGATTTAAGTTATAAATTATAAATATAATTACACAAACATGTGCAATATTTAATCATTGCTTATATTTGTATATTTCATATATATTTAAAATAAGTTCGAAATATCGAATTTGTATTTTTATTATCATGTAATAAAATAAAAAATATAAATTATTTATTCTACACGCGTAATTAATATTATTTCTTACATGGCATATTTATCACCCTAGTTCTAATTCATAAATTTCAAATATTTTAATTTTTAATACTTTTGTATCACATATTAATTTAATATTTATAAATTATTTATATAAACAATTACTCGATATTATAAATATTATTTATTAAAAACAACTGTTATTATATGTAAAATTAAATATCTTGATTTAGCGGGAAAGTTAGCGGCAAGAAGTTTTAAATTTAGCGGAATCTAGCGGAATTACGCGTGCCATCTAGCGGCCGAATGTCCATCGGACCTGGCAACACTGGTCCTAAGCCTTCTTTTAATTCAGACACCAGCAAGTAATGGTGGTCCTCTAGCACACTCCGCTGAACATTTTGCAAACTTCCTGCTACAGAGAACAATCGTGCATCTGCGCTAAGTATCCCAGAAGAATTTCCGTCAACAGTTTGTGACACTTTTTCACATTTGATAGAGAATGTGGTACTTCGAGGTCATTAAGATGTAAAGTTGCTAATCTGTAACCGAAGCTTCATTGAACGGTAAGTCCTAGGCTCTCTCCTCGATTCTAGACCAAATACCACCTACAAATGCTGACTTTGTGGCACACTTTGCTGAACTCATTGCAAACTTCCTTCTGGAGATAACTAGCGAGAACCCTCGCCTATTATCGCTCCGACAACCGCATGTGACACTTTCTTCTCAATATTTGATGTAGAATGTGATACATCGGCTGCATTAACATGTGAAGATGCTAAGCCTCAACTGAAGCTTCATTGAACCGGAAGTTCTAGGATCTCTCCTAGATTCTAGCCCCGACACCACCCAGAAATGCTGACATCCTCGATGAATTGCGACATTTGTTAACTGCCTTAGCATGTAGGTTCAAGTCCGCAACATTTGTAGACTGGGAGGTCCTATTCTAGGTTTTATTTCCGACACCAATCGGTGGTACACCTCAGTGAACCTTGCAGCCGTTGCGTGACGTGATAGGTGATTTAATGGGTGTAGTTGCCAGTCCGCAAGCTTCATATACCAGGGATTTTCGGCTTCATTTTCAATGTGCATAATCTTAATTTGAGATTGATAAAGTAAAGAAGAAAGAGGAAACCTCGAGTCGATATGCCCCCTAATTCAGACATGGTTCATTCTGAAATTCTCTTCTATTTCACGTATAATGTTCCCTTCCTTTTTAGACAGAGGTGAGAATATCCTAATTTTGTGTATCAAAATCTATTTTCATATACTAAATTAGGATATTCTCATTTAAATCAGATTATTTACACCGTATTTCTATTTTAAAATTATTTACTTCCATACAATGTTTTGAATAAATAATATATTAAATTGATAACATAGGCATTCGCATCATTATTTAGGAACGCTTATACCGAATAGTTCCTATCAAAGCAATTAATTAAAAATAAATAATTAATTTTTAATGCAAACTTACGGTAAATGCTTGTAATGACACGAATATTAATTATCTCTTATCTAATATTTATTATTTCTCAAATATTGATAAAAAGTTACAAATTTCGTTATTATTTAAGTAAACAATAAAATGTAAAATACATATTTGATAAAAAGTTAAAATTATAGTAATGTTTAATTTTTATCATTTATAATAATTTGTGAGAACATTGTAATGTCATTTTGTCGTATTTAATCATGAAGAATATTGCACATGTTTGTACTTTTAAGAATTACTCGGCTTAATTCGCTAATACACTTATGACGCTCGTAATATATTCACTAAATTAGCGGGAAAATGTTGTTAGCAATACACAACACTGATAATTACTTATATGAAAGTAATTTGTCTATTAACTGAAAAATCTTTACGTGCATCCATGAGTCTTTTTATCTTCTCAGATCAACACGAAGTGATTGTCTCCTTCGCTAACTGAAACTATCAAACTTGTTGTCCCAGGGAGAGCACAAATTAAATGCATTAATTTTCGCTTTCTTATACTTATTTCCACTATTTGAATTTTCCATGAATTTTCTCAAAGAATGGAACTGCACGGAAAATACTGACATCTGATATTTGAGAATCTATTGCAATGTTTCAATGTCAAAATGTTCCACAGACTACTTGAAAAGCGAACTCAGGAGAGAAAGCTGACAAATTATTATTAACAAAATAATATGAGAACAAAACAAAATTTCTGCCTACACATCTGAGTATATAAATGTTATATAAATTAGAATAATCAGATATTAATCTGATTTTTACTATATTTGCAGGGCACTGACCTTTACGTCTTCAATGTTAAATTTGTACTGCATGAACTAAATTCGCGATAACTTAGTCAAGAAATCAAACGTTCTTAACACGTTCACTACCAATTTATCACTCATGATCCAGAAAGAAACAATACTACATATCGCCAAACACTCTCTGCTGATATGAGAGAAGTATTGTCACATGGAGTCCGACCTGAGTTCTGAGAATATTGTTCTCTCTATACACGCAGAAACGATGTGTGAGAGTGGGGGGAGATGAGCAGTTGGGTTGGTGAAGTGGTAGTATCTTTTCCATCTGTTTATGTAGAAAGAGAGAAAGAGAAAGAAAAAGAGAAGAGAGAGAAAAAGAAAGAAAGAGAGAAATAGAGACCAAGACGTTAAAGAGGGAAAGAGAAAAAGAGAGGAAAAGAGAGAGAGAGGAAGAAAGAGAAAGAAAGAGAAAGAAAGAGACCCAGACACTCATAGACCTACACTCGCTCGTTTACTCGACACTCAACCTTGGTAGATGTATTGTAATGTAATCTTAATTAAATCTTGGCGTGATATTATTAAGAAATATGAAATTAAAGGTAAATGAATAAAGAACATTTAAACACATACGTTGATATAAAACGATTACAGATTGGATGTATTTTTTGAGGAGTGTGTTTTTGCATTGGTATGATATGTACAAAACTCCATAAGAAGAGTAGATATGCTTTATTTTTATAAAAGAATAAAGATGCTTTAATTTTTATAGAAGAATAAAGATGCTTTATTTTTCTTTTTAGAATCGATTTTTTTGCTTATTTTATATAGAAAAAAGTAAAACAGACCTGAGGTTTGGAGTGGAGGCTGGGCACGGTGGGGCAAAACTGTGTTTGGCGGGGATGCATAGAAATGGGTGAACAGGGAGAGAATAGTGATTAATTATAATGAAATGTCTAATTATAATAATTATTGTGATAAATGAATACCGGAGCAACGCGGAGCACTTCAGTTTGATATTAATAAATTAAAATATACTTTCAATCAAATTGTAAATTTGATTACTTCATGTTTCTTCGCCTAAACACGCGAAGAAAGGGCTGTTATTGGGTTTGTATGGAAGAACTTTACGCAAAACCCGGACAACACCAGATCCGCGAGCTAATAAATGATTGTGACAAATATTGATAGAGCAATGCCGGGCGTCTTAAGCTATTTACCAACATTTTTTACGTGCCAATTGTTCCTATTATTCTCTTCTCTGATATTGGACTTTTGAACCGCTAATACATACGTGCCTTGAATGTAAATTTAGTTATCAATGACAAGAAGGATGCGTTTTTATTTATATAATATATTATCAAATTTATCGCAATTACACTCTTAATATAAAGGTTCAAGAAAAGTTATTACATTTTATTAACATTTGTATTTCCCATTTATTGTTCATTGTATTTAATTTGGTTATTGCGTGTGGCGCAAGCTTAAAAATAAGCATAAAACCGTTTTCCGCAATGAACTAGAGAAGAAGAGTGTATTCGTATTATCTCTTGATGAATCGATGCGCCCCGAAGTGGAGATTAGAATCAGAGGAAAACAAGAAAGAATCACATTGTCACGTGCATTCTCCAAGTAGTCGATAAGAATGTGTCGAAGATCGATGAAGAGGGAATCGCAACCTAAGAATAAAACCTGCATCCCAAGCGCAAATACTCTCCATGGGAAGTTCTCGAGACAATCTCTGAAAACGATACTAGCGCCCAAACCGTCCAGAATCATTTTTTCCAAAATATATGCACATATTCTATTTTCGATTTGGTTTAAAGGCCCTGCGAATTTAAAATGGATTTTAGTGGGAACTTGTTGACAACTTATCACAGTTGTTTCTGCTCCTGCATGACTAGTTGCAGCTTGGGAAGCGTACCGGGTGAAGTGACTCAGGGCACCAACTCGTGTGACTGCGGTGCCTCTGACCGGGAGGTCCTAGATTCGCGTTCCGACGGTGGCAGGATTATCGACACTAGCTTGTTAGCTTAGTCATATTTATTCACTCTCTGGAGGAGAAATCCAGCTGGCGGCTGCTCTGATCGGTAGTTCTCCGTGGTTTCTCTTATCAACCCCAGGCGAATGCCGGAGCAGTACCCTACCAAACGGGCCACGGACCGCGCGCAACCTGACCTACCTCTTCCTTGCCCTATCCTCACCCCTTACTTACACACACCTTAACATGTATTACACTACCCACATGCCGGAGGACCGGTTAGTGGCTGGGGCGGTACCCAGCCATTGGGAGAACCCCGCTAGCCTACGGTAGATCGGCGCCGGATCTTACAACCCAGCGGGGAAATATCACCACCACCACCCCGGAAAAAACATGTACTACACTTACGGTAAGAATGACGTTAACAGTTTGCGCGTCCGGAATAACTAACAATCAGTCAGTCAATCAATCAATCATTGGGAAGCGTAGCTTTTGATTGGTTTGTAGTAAAACTCTATCATCAGATTTAGGGTTCTGAAATATATTGATGAACACACACACACACACTAATTTCAACGATAAAATTCAATAGCATTGCCAAAAATGCTCCAACCTTTCTTTGATTTAAACAAGCTACATCTTCCAGATGTCTCAAACTCATATTCCAGTTGTTGGAAGATCAAAAGAAAGAGCAGCAGCATTAGATTAGTACTGTTTTATTGATATGTTTCAAACCATATACCATGAAATTCACAGGTGCATAAGTAATTACTGCCAACAATGTTTCAAACCAAATGGCGTTTGACGTTACTTAATATCAAGAGGACATAAAATACAAAGCCCAAAACACAGTACACATGTTTTAATTAAACATGTGGGAACATTGGTAACAAGCAAAATCGATTGGAGTGATTTACAGACACTTTGTGTACACTTAACAGAGAGGTGACTCAGACACCACTTTTATTATTATCCGTTGCGATAGCTTAGGAGCTACATATTTGCTTCTACAGCATCACTGACCTAGGGTTCGACGGTGACGACATTGAATTCATAGTTATGGACACAAAAACTTTCAAATATTTTACTACTGAACAGAGAACTGCCCTTCAAGGTCGAATCAAACTGATTTAAGGTGGAAAATAGAGAAGTTTGTGTATTTCGCTATGAAAATAACAGCATAATTCTCAACACGACTCGTGCATTATGGTGCAAAAACGGTGAAGAGTAGTTCCTAAGTACATGAGAGAGAATTAAAAACCCGATGAGTCTTGACTTATGTTTCTTACAATGTTGGATATAAAGTTAGACCCTTTTGGACTTTCTGTTAGTACATGTTTAGTGGTTTACGACTTTTGAGTACACCATCTACGTAGTAGAGATGGTTGGAAATGTTCAAAACTTAGAGATCTATGGAGAATTTTAATTCATTATTTAATTTTCTGTGCAATCTAAAATTTTTAAGTATTTTCCTTAATAGACCCTTTGTAATATTATATTTACCGAAGCCCAATACCTAACCTGTATGACGTAACTCACAGTTTAGAGTCTTACCATTCGAAGTCCTGATCTCTTTTTACAGAATGAAGCTGTTTCCCTTTTTGAACATTGATTTAGCAAGAGCAGAATTTTTTCAAGGCTCCAACTGGTCAGTACTTATGTAATTGGTTTGACAATGAGTAGATTGTTAACGATGTTTAAGACAATTTCTGGTATTAAAAGGCAAAGCTTTTGTGCATTTAAAGGCACACAGTTGGAGAGGTGATGAACTCAATCGGTTGCTTCATGAATATTTGAGTTTCTCAACACTATCGTGACATATCCTCGTTGTCTGTGTTAAGATAAAATGGCTGATACGGTTTTTCGTTTCAATATATTAATAATTTCTTACTTTTGTTTGTGACAGAAATGTAGAGATTTTAATAACTTGTCACAATGTTTGCAAAAAGATGTCGACTTTGGCAGATTAAAGAATCACATTAAAGGTGGGATTAGGTCACCATTGCACTGAGAAAGTTTATGGAGGCGCACACCGAAATTTAGGCCATTATTGCAAGAAACAAATTATTTAGAATTGTGCACTCGTAGGGTTATCTTCATCAAAAATATATTAATACGCTGGATTCTTTCGAATATTATTACAATAAAATAAATATACTAGTAAGAGTGCATCTATTCTGAGACTGTCCTGTGTTATTTATCTCTACGTAATCTGTGCCTATTTTAAATCCACAACATGATCGTCCTTCACATGTAAAATTAAAGTTTATGTCCATTTGTGAGTTAAAATAGTCCGTAAGACAAATTGAACTTTTATGAAGTAAATAAACAGATATTGTGTTGTTCAGCGTTAAAATGAGAAGAAAAAACTATCCCCAAAAAGGCAGCATAGGCTACTGAGTGAAACAGTGGCTCAAGGCCGGCAAGACATAGTATAGGTTACATTTGCATTTACTGTAATAAAAATATGTTTAGTGCTAAAACGTTACTTTTGGTATTACACAGTAATTACCAATGAAGCACACTGAAACTGTTAGAGATACATTTTTTGCCGCGTGATACGCGATTAAACTCAAATTACAATATATACGGGTAAAGCCACTCTACGCAGATCGTCTCATAAACTAGTAATGTTCGCGTGCCCTGCGAAGCTGCCGCGATAACACGTGATGCGTTGCGTGATGGTTACACGGTCACGAAACTATTCAGGCGTTGTAACATCTCTGCTACATTGCATAATATAAATCATTTGCTTTTGTGTTTATTCTTCGAACATCATATTAATGATTCGTCCAAATTTTAGAAAGAAGACAAGCAGAGTTTAGCTCAATGCTGCAACAAAATTGCAACATGACTCGATATTTGTTTGTTAATTTGTTAATTTGTTTGAGTTTATTTACAAGCAACAATATTTCATACATCAAATAATAGCGTTGTTTGCCCTACAATGGGTTAGAAAAATGTATTAACTATCAGTGGAAAGTTAAAAATACATCGGCTTTCATCTTTTTAGATAAATACGATTGATTTCTTTTGATTTCTTGTAAATGACACGAGAGTAAAGCACTATTGAAATGGTAAATTATGTGCGTGAGATTATGTAATCGAAGTACAGTATAAAATGTAAATTCAGTAATGTGTTTCCAACTGTTTCTGTTAATATATTTGAAATGTCAAGTGATTCCAAAAATTGTTTTTAATAAAGGTGTTCTGTGGGTTTTGTGAAAAATAACAAGATTTCCTCGCAACTATCTGAGGACTCACCGCCTTGCACATCCTACAAACTCACTGAAATATACATCATACAGAGAGAGAGAGAGAGAGAGAAAGAGAAAGAAAGAGAGAAAGACAGAGGGATTTCTAATTCAGGTACAAAATCTGCTTTTATATTACTTGAAATACGTTTTCAGACACATATTTTTAAGTATTAATTGAATACAGAAGACGCTGTATATTATAATCACGATTAATGCCATAATTTGGCTTACGGATGTTATAACTCATAATGTTCGACCACGGCCGATATTACAACATTAAGAAAATTTCTTCTATTATAATCAGAATTTGTTTCATGTTTACATTATTTTAAAACACATTTCTGTCACGCAGTTTTAAGCCCTCATGGCTCGCAACTCGCGAGAGACCAAGTAAATACTAGCGTGAAGAAATCACGTGTACTCGACCACCGAGAAAAATGAAATCATTATTTTTCGTACCCTCTTTCTATTCTTTCTGTGGTGTGACATTCTATTTTGTTATCTGCGAGTAGATCCAAAACCATATTTGTAGTAACTTCGTTGAATTCGCTTTCTGGACAACCTATAAGTTCTCTTCCATTATTCGGTGTGACTTGTTCTGTATCCAAGACTTTCAGTTCCTCCACATCACGTTCTTTGTCTACATACAAAACCACTGTTGTAGTAATCTCGTTGAATCCACTTTCTGAACAATCCTTATTTTCTTTTTCAACATTTGCTATGTCTTGTTCTGTTTCCAAGGTATATCCCTTGTTCCGTTCCTCCGCATCACGTTCTTTAGGATCAGTTTTACCATCATCCTCTTCCAGATCTACATGTACTATGCAATCCTCTTCTTTTCCATCATTGTCTTCATTGTGTACTACGGAATCTACTAGGTATTTTTCCGATTTTTTCAAATCGTTACCTTCGTCAGGGTCGGCTTGGGAGGGTTGGGTCTCTTTCAATCGCTCGTCCTGCTGCTGTAATTTCTTTCTTCTCTTCATCAAGGTGGCTTGCATAGCTTCTCCGAGGAATGCCGCGGTGGCGGCCATGAGCCCGGAGGCCAACAGAATATAGGCTTCCAGGAAGTGAATCAGCACCAGAGGCTTGGGGTTGTCCGCTAAGGCGACGTCCACAAATTCTGGCAGCTCGAGACTGACCGAGAAGTTCCTCAGGCCTTCCCGAGTCAGCCGCTGGACCACGCCCCCTTCAACCAACCGCTGCACCAACGCGCTGTACCTGTGGTGGACAAGCACGCAATTCAACTTTATATTAGACTACACGCACATTAGAGTACCAACATGATGGAAGAGCAGTTCATGCGAGAACTCAGAGCTTGTACTGGCTCGTCGTCGCTCGTCCTGTAAAATGGAAACGTGGAAATGTGAATTGGAAAGAGAATTTAGGAGTAAACAGAGAAGGAATCTAATGAGAAAGTAAGAGAGTGAACTGAATTGGAAGAGGAAAAAAGAGATAACTAAAAGTGGTGCGGAGGGATGAAAGACGCAACTGATATATGAGAAGGACGTGATGGACATGGGAAGGGATTGGAGAGAGATGCGATTCTGCTAGTGATGTCGGGTAATAGGTAACTGGAGAGACGAAAGAGATAGAGAAATAAAATTAGAGGATGATTTTGATTAAGAGAACAGAGAGAATTAGAATGAAAGAAAGGAGGACAGAAGGAAATTAAGAGAAAAGAAAGAAGAGGAACTGGAATGTAGAATTGAGTAAGAACTAAAAGGATGAATTGAGAGAACTGGAGGGGAGAATGGAGAAGTAACTGGAAGGAGGAATGAAGGAAAATGGCACTGGAAGGGGAGAGAACAGAAACGGGCAGAGCCCAAGAGGGATAGTCCAAAAGAGATGGCCCAAGAGGGCTAGCTCAAGAAAGTTTGCCCGAGAGATAAGAGGTGGCCCAAGAGTACGGTCAAGATGGAGAGCACAAGAGGAAGGACGTAAGAGGGAGACAAATACTGGGAAGGTCATGGAGGGGAGGCCCAAATGAGAGACCCCAAGAGCGATATTTAAAGAGGGGGATGAAGAGAGAGGACCCAAGAGGGGTGCCAGAAAGGGAATGCCCAAGGGGGAGTGCCCAAGAGGGAGTGCCCAAGACGGAGTGCCCAAGAGGGAGTGCCCAAGAGGGAGTGCCCAAGAGGCAGTGCCCAAGAGGCAGTGCCCAAGAGGCAGTGCCCAAGAGGCAGTGCCCAAGAGGGAGTGCCCAAGAGGGAGTGCCCAAGAGGGAGTGCCCAAGAGGGAGTGCCCAAGAGGGAGTGCCCAAGAGGGAGTGCCCAAGAGGGAGTGCCCAAGAGGGAGTGCCCAAGAGGGAGTGCCCAAGAAGGAGTGCCCAAGAGGGAGTGCCCAAGAGGGAGTGCCCAAGAGGGAGTGCCCAAGAGGGAGTGCCCAAGAGGGAGTGCCCAAGAGGGAGTGCCCAAGAGGGATTGCCCAAGAGGGAGTGCCCAAGAGGGAGTGCCCAAGAGGGAGTGCCCAAGAGGGAGTGCCCAAGAGGGAGTGCCCAAGAGGGAGTGCCCAAGGGGAAGTGCCCAAGGGGAGTGCCCAAGAGGGAGTGCCCAAGAGGGAGTGCCCAAGAGGGAGTGCCCAAGAGGGAGTGCCCAAGAGGGAGTGCCCAAGAGGGAGTGCCCAAGAGGGAGTGCCCAAGAGGGAGTGCCCAAGAGGGAGTGCCCAAAAGGGAGTGCCCAAGAGGGAGTGCCCAAGAGGGAGTGCTCAAGAGGGAGTGCTCAAAAGGAAGTGTCCAAAAGCGAAGGGTGAAGAGGACGCCCAAGCGGGTTTACCTAGGTACCTGGCCCTTACGCACCTGTGCACCAGCGGCCAGCCCTTGCGCACCGGGAAGGACAAGTAGGCGGGGCTCACCACGCACTCGGGCACCGTCCGGAGCGGCGACGCGCCGTCCTGCAGCACCTCTTTCATGCGGCGCACCGCCTCCAGCGTGGACTCGGTGTCCATGACGGCGGCGCGCCCCGACAGGATCTCCTCCGTGTCGAACTTGAACTCGCTCAGTTTGGCCAATAGACGCACGGAGCTGATGTCCACGTCCTTGAAATCGGCCACGACGCGCGGCATGGCCACCACTTTGTCCACAGCGCGGTCAACCTGCCGAGGATAGCGCAGCCTGGTGAAAGGATTTCTCCCTCATTTGCTCCATCTCGTTCTCTAACGGTCTCTCTATTTTGCCACCCTCTGCCACCATATCTCCCACCCTCTCTATCTATCTATCTCGTGCTTTTATTCTCTCTCTCGTTCACATACCCTCTCTCTCTCTCTCTCACTTTCGCTCTATCACCCTCTCTCCCTCACCCCCTGTCTCTCTCTCTCTCTCTCTCTCTCTCTCTCTCTTACGTCCGGTGACTCACCTCCTCTCTCTCACCTTCGCTATCTCACCCTCACTTTCTCACCCTCGCTTTCTCATCCTTGCTTTATCACCCTCGCTTTCTCATCCTCGCTTTATCACCCTCGCTTTATTACCCTCACTTTTTCTCACTCTCTCACCTTCGCTTAATCACCCTCGCTCTCTACCCCTCGCTCTCTCGCCCCCGCTATATTACCCTCGCACACTCACCTTCGCTATCTCATTCTCGCTCTCATACCCTCTCTCACTCACCCTAAGTCTCTCACCCTCGCTCTACCGCACTCGCTATCCATCTCTGTCTCTCTCCCTCTCTCCCTCCCTCCCTCTCTCTCTCTCTCTCTCTCTCTCTCTCTCTCTCTCTCCCCTTCAAGAAATATATTTTTAGACTGCTACTAGTAAAAGCGGTTCTTTTTTAGCCCTAGTGTTCTAGCAGGGTTCAACTTTTAGTACTAGTGCTAAAAGTGAACGATGCTTAAGTGTTTAGGTAATTCTGTGAGTGCAGCAAACAAAACAAAACAAAAAACTTACGTTTGACCACATCAGCCACTTCTGACCTTAATGTATCATGGAGTAATTTGTATTCTTGAATTGAAATAAAATAAAAGCCAGAAAGGCTGGCAAAAAATAGCGTACGACACACGCGGGAAAAGTGATTTTCTTTAGCTGTTAAGATTGCGACACTCAGCTGCGTGTCACAAACTTACTTATTTGCAAAAGAAAATGTCACTTTTACCACACGTATCTGAAACAACTATTCTTGGAGTGGTAGTTCTCATCCGCCATTTTTAACTAAACTCATTTGTTTCTATTGTTGTTTACCGACACTGGTTTTTCGGTTGCGTGAAGTAGCTCAACCAGAAACAGTATTACGGAAACGTGTTCGGGCTAATAACCTCACCTCGTCGAGTGTGTTGAGCTCTGTCCCGCGGCGCGGCACGGAGAAGTAGCTGGTGAAGATGCCCGAGAAGGCGTTGAGCAGCACCAAGCCGAGTGCCGTGCACCACACCATGAGGCGGCGACTGCGTGTGGCATGGACGCCCGTCACCAGCGCCTGCGCCGTCTCCAACCACGCGTCCCCCCACCGCGCCGACCACCCGCCCCTGCCAACACACGCGCCGAATAGTTATTAACGTAATTAGTGCGGAAAGTGGGTCTTTGGCGTGCGGACGAAATGTTAACGGACCTGGCAACGATATGAGTTGGACGCTGGTTTTTCGCTCCTCTTTTTTGTTGCGTGAGATCGCTGTACCAGACACAGTATCACGGAAACGTGGTAGGGCTGATAACCTCACCTTGTCGAGCGTGTTAAGCTAGTTATTAACTTAACTAGTGAGGAAAGTGGATCTTTGGCGTACGGACCAAATGTTAACGGACCTGACAACGATATGAGTTGGACGCTGGTTTTTCGCTCCTCTGTTTTGTTGCGTGAGGTCGCTGTACCAGACACAGTATCACGGAAACGTGGTCGGGCTGATAACCTCACCTTGTCGAGCGTGTTGAGCTAGTTATTAACGTAACTAGTGCGGAAGTGGGTCTTTGGCGTTCGGACGAAATGTTAACAGACCGGGCAACGAAAAGAGTCGAGGTGTTTTGAAATGAGTACCTCCAAACATTTTCGTACGAGTTGAGTATGTGAAGTGGTCGTGTGAATTCATGGAAATTAGCAAAATAACTCGTGGATTCATTGTCAATAAGTGAGAAGTCATACCTCCTTGTATTTGTTTACTTTGCAGTATACCAGTTGTTTAAAAATAACCATGACATCTTTGCGGTACGCATAAGGCATAGCCTATTTAAATTTCTGGAATCTGAGTTTGTTCTCAACGTAAGGTATTCAAAGTTCTAAAATATAATATGAAATTTATTATATTGTTATGTAATAATAAGTGTTTATGTATTTTTTATGTAGGAGAATAGTTGGGAGACTTCGGAGAATAATTGTATCAAAAATTCAAAATTTAACAAACATCCAATACTTAAGATTATACTCGTAATATTAATCTTTATGTTTTTGAAGACCTACTGATGGAAGCAAACACAGGGAAACGATGTTGTTTCCCATTGTGTAATCAAGAAACATGAAGCAATTATAAACTTATAATAGTTTATGGTATATATTAATATAATTCAATAATTGTCTAAAAACCCTGGGTCATTTACTCATTAGATATTCAAAGTCTATTTAGTTATGAAGAAACAGCGAAGTAACACTGTCCTCTGAATAAACAGTGAAGTTAAGTCTAGTTTCAATTCATGAGTGCTGAAAAAGTTATTTATACCCCAAGGGCGTTACAGGAGTTCTAAAGATTGAGTGGTGGAAAAAATCTCGGGGTGGCCTGAAGATTTTTTGTTGCCCGAAGCCATTTGAAACAGTTAACACATGATTTTATTTTTTAATCTAATTTTAACGATTCAAATTTACTAATTAACTAGATGTTGACTTGACTTTGTATGTCTTTTCATATTTACTTCTCATAATCCCTTCCATCAGAGCATGGAACATCGATTTACTTCGTATTTCCCTCGTAACCACGATCCAAGTAAGTTATTCAGAGTGTATCGAGTTCCGCACCGAAGGCAACAATAAGCATAAAATATTACTAATAAATAAACACTTTTAAAAGTATTTTGACCGATTGTGGAGTGGGTGAGCGGTGAGGGCGTACCAGAGCGCCGCAGTGAAGATGGCGTAGAAGAGCAGGGTGGCCGCCCACACCGGCGGCTCGAAGGCGTCCACGATGTTGCGCCTCACCCACCCTGCGCGCCGGACCATCACGCACAGGTCGTCCCTGGGCAGGTTTTTTTATTTATTTATTTATTTATTTATTTATTTATTTATTTATTTATTTATTTATTTATTTATTTATTTATTTATTTATTTATTTATTTATTTATTTATTTATTTATTTATTTATTTATTTATTTATTTATTTATTTATTTATTTATTTATTTATTTATTTATTTATTTATTTATTTATTTATTTATTTATTTATTTATTTATTTATTTATTTATTTATTTATTTATTTATTTATTTATTTATTTATTTATTTATTTATTTATTTATTTATTTATTTATTTATTTATTTATTTATTTATTTATTTATTTATTTATTTATTTATTTATTTATTTATTTATTTGAACATTCTCAGAGAAATTCTTATATTTATTGAATATTTCCAAAGCACTCGTGGTATTACCTACGATCAATCTGAACACATTCACGTCGTAGCCTCTGCCCAACTTTTTGCCACAACAGGTCGTAAGGTTTTGAGATTTGAAAGGTCACATCACCTAACTCAATAAGCATAGAAAAGCAAGACTCTTTTTTTGTTTTCTTTTTAATCAACAATCTTGTACTTTTATATGAAGTTCGAACTTCTAAGTTAACATTAATCATTTAAAAGATTTTTTGATATAAAAAACAAAAAAATTGAGTCCAAAAACAAATTATGTTTGATTACATTCTAACAAATTCTGTTAATAATAGAACATTATACATAACAGTCATTTAGTATATATTGCAATAATGAAGAAAACGTTACTTTTTATTTCCAATAATTGGCTTTGTTGTGGTAATTTTGAAGAGAGCCCCTTCTTAGACGTCACTACAGAGGGCATGCTCATTAATGTATTCCAAAGTTAATTATTTCCAAATAAATGACAGCAAACAAAATCTAGCAGTGTATTTATGTATTTTATTAATGAAGAAACCTCCATGAATAGACAGCGTGTGGAAAATGGCGTTTATAAACAAATATACAGTTTGAATCGCACGGCCGTAGATTGCCGGGCATCAAAAAATTAGGCGACCTGTCAGCGTCTGTAGATTCTACGGGCAGCGACCTGAGTGAGTTAATGATTTCAACTAATATTTTTACTTTCTCGCCTTACGAAGTCCTCTGTAAGAAGAGAAAGCTGCATAATCGTGCGCCGAAACACGACGAATTGTTGAATTGAATTGAATTTGCGTGGCGAGACTCGGACCATCAGGCCCGCTCTTCCGTCTGACCACGTAAATTTCGCTACGCTTTCATCAACTAGCAGAGATAGGAGGTATTTCTTGGGCGAGAAACAGGCAATTTTGACTTTAGCTCAGAGGCGTCATTTAGGCTTGAGGATCTTTTACATGCAAGTAAATCTACCAACATGGGACAGCCGGCTTTACTTCCCCTCCGAAGGAAGGCGTACGAAGGATTTTGTCGCCCTAAAAATCCACGGCTTCGATCGGGTTTGAACCCGCTAGCTTGGGTATAACAGTCCGGTACGCTAACCGTCACACCATCGCCGCCGCCAAGTTGTTGGAAGCGCCGAATTGTTGGAAGCGATCCGTCGCCTCACCTGGCATGCGGGTAGAGGAAGTCGACCTGCTCGAGCCGCTCGGGCCGCGGGTTCATGCCGGAGCCGTAGAAATCGATTGCGCCGGTGAGCAGGCTGCAGTAGTGGCGCGGGTAGGTGCAGTTGCCCGCGAACAGCCCAACGTCCCAGCAGCCGCCCAGCTGCCCGGTGTGCGCCGCCAGGATGCGCGTCAGCTCCGCGTCCCGCCCGAACGAATTCCACTCCTTGTTCCTGGCCCCGCCCCCGTCCCCACTCCAGTCCCCGCCACCCCCACCCCCACCTCCACCCCCCAGGTTGAACCCGACGATGTCGAAACCGCCGCCGCCGAATCCTTTGTCACCTGACAAGAACGTTACAAGATCAAAGTTATTGTCTACACCTTTTCAAGCCCTTTCAAATTGAGAATTAACACAAAGAAAGAGCACAGTAACATGCCTCTGAAATTTGGGTACTACTTAACCAAGCTCTGAAAAAGAGAACTAATAGTGTTGAAAACAGTTTTTTGGAGAAGATGCTATGGAGTCACACTGTTTGATCACGTAAAAACAGAGACGATAAAATGGTGATTAAATGTAGTAGAATGCTTAAGTGAATTTGAAAGACGTAACATGACATAGAGAGAAATCTTCTGCGCATGCGCCGGCATCCAATGACGAGATTTCAATTGGCGGATCCCGTCATTCTTCCTGATTTGTCGTTTACGACTTACACTTTACGTAGTTTTCGTCGCCACCACTAAACACATATTCGACACTAATACAATAAGAATGGAAATAATGAAAATTACAATATCCATAGTACCAATATAATACAGCAGGAACGTCATGGATATTTTTACTCAAGTTAATTCAAATACGTAAGGAATAAGCTAATGTAAAAGTATAGGATTTGTAGGTTATGTGTACATTGATGCTACATTGACTGTCAAGAACAAATAGTTGTTTATCTATAGGGTGATATTATTGCCACAATTTTCCATTACTAATATAAAAAATATAAAAATCTTGTAGTAAAATTGGTGGGTTACATTCTAAATCTTTCTAGGATGCTTCTATTTTACTTTGGAGATAAACACGTGTACTATACATATTCGTATGATACAATCAGATTTCATGTTTTATAGATATTTTTATCTAGTAATCCTAACAAAAGCAAAAATAGAGTCCGTCGATTCGCAGATGTTCAATAAAATATTTCAGGTACTGTTAGAGGTTTTCAGTTCCAACTACTTCCTAGTTATAAGTACGTTTTCGGTTGTACCACTTGCAAAAACTCATTTTTCCGGAGATACGTTATTTCCTATTGACGACGATGATCACGAACAACGACATTGGATCTCCCATTTTGCGAAAACTCTCTAATGTTTATTGATTCCGGGCATGTTAACTACAGAGGTTATTAATCACGTGAGTGTAGCGCATGAAACATCCAGGTGGTGGCGATTCTCGTTAGAACGTGGGAACCTGTGCCGACCTGCCGTCGGCTTGCTGATCTTTTCCTTCTCCAGGTCTCACCACCAGCGGATCTCCGTCTCACCTGCAACAAGCTACAAGCTCCCGTCTGGTCTCCTGATATGTGTGATAGAGCGAGTAGGACATGAAGAAGTGTGTTTGTGTGTGTGTGTGTGTGTGTGAAGAAAATAGAGAACAAGGATGAAAAATGAAAGATCGCAGAAAGTACATAACCCGTTTGTGGGGATACTCTCCTAGTATTGATCAGAGAAACCACGGAAAACTACCAAGTAGAGCAGACGACCCCCATGTTTCTCTTTCCAGGCAGTGACATTGTTCGGCCCAGCTTATACAGCCAACTGAAATTGAAAATAGAAAGGCATCGACACATCGTATTAGGGCAACCGTCCTGTAGAATTCCCGTCGAGGCAGTCATTTTCAGGCCCAGTTTTTATGGCCCAATGTAATCGAACAGAGGAGGCCACGGAGATGAACGATCAAAGCATTCGGCCTCTAGAAGCTTCCTCCAGAAAGGAGCATCGTCCTACGCACTTCAATGGCGTACGTATATACTGGTACCTCACGTCTCCTGGACCTGGCATTGGTGTTCGCATATTAGGGTGATTGATTAAATAGTGATTGCGGGCACGTTCAAGACTGCTAGTCCCGTCTGCAGCACTGCTGATAGAGCATCAAATGATATTCCCGTAAGTGTAGTACATACTTTTTAGGGGGGGACTCCCCTTCTGGGTTTGTCTTTGTCGACTTGCGGGGTTTTCTCCAACCAGATATCTCTCACTAGCTGTTCATCGCCCCAACCGGAACAAGCCCTACGCTCCCAACTGATCTCCCGGTATATGTGGTAGTGTAGTGCATGTAAGTAAAGGGTGAAGATAGGACAAGGGAGGGGAAAGAAAGATCGCGCGCGATGCGTGACCCGTTTGTTAGGGTACTACTCCGGCGTTCGCCTGCTGTTGATGGGACAAACCAGGGAAAACTACCGATCGCTAGATTTCTCTTCCAGACAGCGTCTGAACTCGATCTAGCTGTGTAGCTAGCGTCGGAAATTCTGCCACAGTCTGGTCTCGAACACTGGGACCTCCAGGTCAGAGGCACAGATTGATGCCTTGAGCCACCGAAGCTGGAGGTTTGTGCAAGGGTTGGTACCTGTCCAGTCGGGGCAGTTGGTGTGCTCGATGGGGGAGTCGACGAGGAGCAAGTCCATCCCGAAGAGCACGTTGTGGCGGACGGGGGGCGGCGGGGATTCGGGACTGCCCAGAAGAGGGTTCCTTCCACTTACGCCCCCATACACAGCCAGCTGCAGCCACGCTCCCAGCAGGCCATACCTGCAGATGGCAACCAGAAATACTCACCCTGACCTCTCTCTCACTCTCACTCTCACTCTCTCTCACTCTCTCACTCTCTCTCTCATTCTTTCTCTCACTCTTTCTCTCACTCTCTCTCATACTCTCTCACACTCTCTCTCACTCTCACTCTCTCACTCGCAATAACATTCTATAATATAGTGTGTCAGAAAAGTCTCTCCGCATTGAGTCGAGTCAGGGCCTTCTATTAAAAATTGCATTTATGTTGGTAGCAGCCCGATCTCTGGGAAACAGATGAAGGAATCAACTGTTATGAATAAACGGTAGTACACAATGAACGTTTTTTTTTGTTGTGTGCTAGTGCTACTAACATAATTTCTGTTGCTAGCACGCTCATTAGCAAGGTGCCACTGCGGAGAGACTTTGTATATGCGGATTCATAATTCTCTTCATATCAAGAATATTAAAAATTTTGCTGTTCCGGCAACATGTAAATACCAAATAATTAATGGCGTGAAACCTCTTTCTTGAAGCCTTGACGCCAGTAAAACGTTTCGCACTGAATACGAGAATTCAACCGGTACGTGCAGTGCGGGAAAAAGGCAATTAAATATTTGCATATTTTAGTCATTGCTGAAAGTGTTTCTGTGTTTTTGTCGGAATATATGTTGTTTTCTTTCAATTTCTGAACGAATTTGAAAATTGTTAAAGTAAATAATAATGATAATAATTAATAATAATAATAATAATAATAATAATAATAATAATAATAATAATAATAATAATAATAATAATAATAATAATAATCCCATACTTCCTTCAAGAGTGGCAATACTTTAAGGGGAGGCCTTATATCTTCAATGTTATATGCAAGGAACATTTTGTACCAAACTATATACACTAGAGGATTGATTTTTTTCTGTAATTTCTTAGCTATATTTTAAATGTTTTATAATAGTATTTTTTTAAATTTCTAATTTTTGTTGTAGATTTGAATTTTTAAAAGTGTAGAATACTTACCCTCACATTTTTTATTATTGTATAGTACATAATTGGTTTAAATAATAAGATATAATAAAAAGGCTATGATAAAAATTGTAGTTTGACTTGATGAAGAATTCCTAGAAGTTTGAAGTCCATAGCTCTAATAATTGAGGAAAAAGTGTTCCTTATAAATAATTTTAAAAAACATACGGGAACCGATTTTCAAAGTTTGCCATGTACAGTATTTCCAGTACATTCCATGTCCATATGATTGATTTTCAGAATCATTCGACCTTTACTCCCTTAGTTTCCTTTTCACTGATGTCATAGTGTTTTTGGCTTGCTTCTCCGTTTCACTCCCCTAGTTTCTTAACACTCCCCTTATTTCTCTCATTGTAAAGTCAAAAACGTAGATAATTCTACATAGGCAACAATGCATAGCGCGCGCAGCATATTATTTAATTTAAAAGTTTCTTAGAAACGACGTACAGACAAAATTAATACATCAATGAAAAGAGAAAATATTGAAGATTAATAATTCACAAAAAAGTGAAAATCTTTTTTTATACTTTTTCACATTCCGGGTCCCCTTAAAATACCAATTTTTGAAGCCACTCCTTGCGACCAACGTCCTTCTCCAAACAGTTCATCTTAAACTTGCAATGGCAAATTTACTCTGTTAATGAATTACACATATAATGATTGGTCAAATATTTTTCCTTCGATTCATAGTAACAACTCAAAAATTAAGGTTTCTTTAGTCGTGTCCCTTTTGAAATAATTGATATACGTGAGTTTTGGAACTGAACATTTGCTGCGTGTAAAATTGCATTTTATCAAAAAAAAAACATTTTCGCTTAATAATAATAATAATAATAATAATAATAATAATAATAATAATAATAATAATAATATTAATAATAATAATATTAATAATAATATTAATAATAATTAATAATAATATTTATTTATATTATTTATTTTTTTTATTTATATACATATAATTACAGGCAATCACCCAATTATTAAATATCATTTACATTATCATTTACATTACAGTATTATTGAAAATCATTTAGTAACAGGTTTTTATAAGTTTTTTTTTAAATTGATAAGATGAACAAAATAAGTTAATGCGGTTACAGTTGAAACTTCTACACATTTTCCATAATGGCGCATAATAGTACAAGGTTGATCTCGCAAAAGGAATATTAAATAACATGCTGTTTGTAGAACGCAGATCACGCACTGGATTAGCCCAAGGAATTTTACTATGTAATTCTGAAGAGTCTATATCAAGATTTATCAAATTATACAGAAAAAGTACATCGAAATAATCCCTATGGGAGCGTAATGAGCTAATATTCAATCTAGTTGCGACTTAGAAATAATTGTGACTAAATCTAGGAGATGGAATATCAAGCTTGAAGGCAGCAAAAATAAAAAATTTGTGCTGAACAGTCTCAAGTCTAGAGATATGGTAATAATAATAATAATAATAATAATAATAATAATAATAATAATAATAATAATAATAATAATAATAATAATAATAATGATGATGATGATGATGATGACCGGTAATCGCCAATCTTATGTTTTCTTATTGATGCATTTGCGGCATCACAAGCTCACCAGAGATTCATCCTTTCGGGACCTATACGTTGTCACCTTTTGACCCGTGCCCAACCCTCATGAGGGGTGGCATGACATGCCACATTCTTATCTAGCTTAGCCTGCCAACAGCAGAGAAGCATCGCTTTTTGTTGATGCTTTACTTATCCGCAAATCGACTATCAGTGCGTTTAATCCACACTAGTGCAGCGCCAACATGGTTAGGGATCTACTTGAGGTTAACAAACAAATAAAGAAGAGGATGTTCAGATCAAAAAGTCTGATTCGGGGGCGTTGCTCAGGAAGTATGAGATACTGGAAAGAGTGTAATCAAAAGACGTCATTTGAATCATATACCATATTCATAAATGCATGAATGGTAAAAGAAGTTCGTAATTTCAATATTAACGACGTGGGAGATATTTCAAAATAATAGTATATAAGGTTTCTTTAATCAAAAGAATATATAAAAATGGCATTTATGATATGTTACTCATTATATTGAGTACTATCCTCACGGAAGTTAAAGAAAAAATGCGGAGCCGGTTCTGAGAAAATCTTTTTTTTTTTTTTTTTAATCTATATTCCATACAAAATTACAAGAAAACTTCTCGGATATTTGAGTGAAGGCTGTTTCTGTTAAAATAGTTAATTCATTATAGTATTTTATTTGTTGTTTTAGAGCAGTGCGCAACATATTTTCCGGAAAACCATTTTGCATGATTTTATTCGGTGGCATTTTTGCTGCTGCGGACTATTTGTTTTATGTTGGTAAACCGACAAGAGAGAACAATAGATATCTATAGAGTTGCGATGTGCCCGCCATATTTGAAGTTTTTTTGAAAGGACAGCCGCCATGTTTTCTGTGGGCAACTTCAAAACGTTCACGTAATTATAAATCTAATCGACGTGCTTTTAGAAGAAATTTAATATTTAAAGCATGTTAAGTCTAGATTAATTTAAAGGATCAAGAGTGTTTGCTTGTTCGTAGTACAAATTAAATTTCTATATTTTCTTAATGACATATTTTTTTAACTATTTTGAGTCGTGCAGTTCAGATTATTAATATTCACTACTAAAACTTTAAAACAAATTGATACCTGTATGGAAATGTTTCATTAGCAAAATAATTTGAGACCAAACCTCTGGCGCGAAAACTTTCATATAAAAGTAAACAAATATTTTAATATACTTGTCATAACTATTTTGATGCATTTTAATGTAATAACCTACATATTTACCTGTGTCTGCAGAATGTCAACAAAAATCTGGAATAAACTTGGTTCAAATTCACTAAGTCTATTATTTATTTAAATATTAATATATACTAGATTACATGTACAAAATTAACGTAAAATATTCCTTCTACTTCCAACATTTTTGTCGCTTCTAATAGTGCAAATTATATGCCTAACAAGAAGAAGGCACGAAAACAACAAATCCTCAAAATATGTACCGCAGCAGATTAGATTTGTTTTGTCATCAGAAAACAAGGCGGTGAGAAGTGCAAAATGCTTCAAGCAGGAGCGCTGTTTTTGCACACAAATCCTCTCTATACAACTCAAGCACGTTAAACACATGTTGGGATACAAAATTACAGTGGCTTTGTCTAACGCAGCTTGGCGCAAACCGAATCTTCAACGTATGTCAGATATTTTCTTAGATCAATGGGAATTGGGGTATCTGAGGATGGCTAAATCCTCAGGATGGACGTGGAGTCAGGATGGAGATCGAATATTCGTGCACTGTCCGTGGCCCATTGTTTAATTTATTACTCCCGTGTTAGCCTGTAAAAGATAGGGGATCACCGATCACAGCAGACTGGTTTGAAAAGAGTTCTCGTTCAGGCAGTAGACGGATTCAACCCCGCCACTTAAGAGGAATCGAATATCCTTTTTTGTTGATATTTGCACCAAAGACCGTTCTTTCTACGAAGCTTTAGTTGCGGGCAACAGCTATTGCATTTTACATTTTTCGTACAAGTACCTCAATAAAAATATTCATTTCCGGTTTCTTAAACATGAAGTTTATATCAGAGTGTCTGGAAAAGGAAAACTTTTTCTTTATTTGATTATTTGAAAAACGCATATAATTTTCTTAAAGCTGAAGAGATGTGTAGGATATACAAGATAACTGAATTAAAATGCTCTTGAATATTAATGAAAACTTATTATTATCATTATTACTATTATTACTATTCCTTATTTTGTTTTAAAAAATGTCGCAACATTGTAACCAAAATTAAAAGGTATTGAAGCATCTGAACACTGCTAATACAAATAAAGTTTCGTTTGATTTCTCTCTGATGCATACCTCATTAGTTTGCTGATTCGATTGTCTCGCATCCATGACCTCGCAACAGTGTAGAGAGTAAATAATTCGCTGATCGCAGAACATCAGTACACCACGTGCGTAACGCACGCAACGATCTGACACGCCAGTTTCGACCTTGTGACATGCGGGGCAAATTCAGCAAACTCCAACTTAGAACTAAAAGTGAGGCAGAATAACGGGATAGTTTGTGAAATAACTATAAAAAATATACATTATTTCACCAATTTATTGAGACACTAAGCTACAAAAACAAACCGTTTAAAATGTGCGTTGATTTAATTTAATTTTTGAAAATTGTGTCTGAAAAGTGAGATCCATCTCAATCGCATCTGAATAATGCCATCCATTTCAATTGAAACTGAATTACGGCTTCCGTTTCAATTACATCTGAATGATGGCATCCATTTCAATTTGAATCATGAAACGCATTTGAACCATGAAATAAGTCTACATTCAACTATTGTCAACGTGATTCTCATATGGGGTAAACGTCTTCTACGTTTGTTTTAAAATCCGTGCAACAAATTATATTTTTTCTGTTTCTAACATTTGAAATCCAAAATAAATTAATTCTACCCTATAATCTTAAACATATTTTAAATTTAAAAAGATTAATATCAGTTGTATAAAATTAGTTTTAGAAATATCTTGAAGAACACTCATCGACAGACGTGTATGGAAACCAGTGATGAGTATACTCCCTGGGAATGGATAATCGTTAGTGGAAACTCAACTCTGTAAAGTATCACCACAAGAAATCAGACAACAGAAAAAATTTACATGTAATTCATTGTTTATGTTTCACGAACAAATGCATGTGAAAAAATGTATTTGTTTACAAATAGTGGTTTTATATCGAAATGATACAATTCTACGACATTTTCATATTTTATTCAATACATTTATAATTTTTATTATTTATATAACGGTTTCTTACGTACCTGTGATGCAGTAATGGAGATTCCTTGTCAGGTTCGTGTCGTATTTTAATAACATTTTAAATTAAAAAATCTATATAAAATTGGATAAACTATTGTGGACATTAATGCCTGAATAGGAAATTGTCAAGTAGATATTGTGGAGAAAATGTTAGATCAGGAAGGAAACATTAGATAATTCTGCAGTTAGACTGAGAATTACAAGTTTGTTTTAGTTATTTTCAACAAGATAATAATATTAATTTATCAATCGAAAAACTACCATCTAGTTCTACCGTCTACCGTCTAAAATGTCAAAAGTATATAGATGATATGACAGAAACGACCTAATTAAAAGATAATAAAAATTTTCTTCTACTTATTCTATATATTGATCATAACTCCATCTAAATCTGTGGCTTTCAAACTAGGGTGTGCATCTCTCTTGCGTGCGAATGTTCTAACAAAGAAAATTTTAAAATATTTTTCACTTTTAATTCTTTATTGACCCCGTTGTTTAAGATCGTTTAAACAAAAAGGTAATACAAACCAAAATGGGGTGCCATCCTAGGAATTTAGCGAATACAATCTGACGTTACATTCATAACAACGTCCACATTGTAACATCTTAGAAGGAAAACTTTCAGAAGGCAAAGTGTAGCTTAAGATAACATGTGCAAATTGTATTTTTGGCAATGCATTACATACTGTTTTTCTTTTTCGTATACTACTTATGTAGTACATGAGACGTAGAGAATGTATTGTAAAGTAGCGTTAAAAAAGAGAGTTGTTTGTAATGTTCGACAGAAAAACTCGTATTACGGAGCACTGTTACCGAAAATTTGGATAAATCATGTTCCAATATGTATTAAATTGCTTACGTAGTAGGACAACACGTAGTGCAGTCCGAATCCATTTTTGTGAGTCCTTGATACCGATACGATAGGTTTTCGGCGAAACGGAAGCCTGTCCATCTGCTCATCTGAGAAGAAAGATAGTGGCTAACCGGGAGGCATGATTGAATATTTGAGTTGATATTACCAGAACGATCGGCCTGGTTTTGATGTTGATTTTGAAAAGGATATTTTTATTTCGGAAGATGAACTCCATGAAGCCTCCAAAGATTTTTCTAAAATCACTCCAAATTTTATATTTAATTGTTTCCCAGATAGAACAAAAAATGCGTATAAAATTGCACATGTGACATTTTCTTTTAAATCACAGAATTTTTAAAAATTGCAAAAGATCAACATTTTTTCGAGCTCTTCCTACAACTATAATATAAAAGATAGAAATGTTTTTCTTCATGAAATGTTTCCTTCAAAGTTGAACTTTAAATAAGGTAATGTACAAGTTTTTAAAAATCTAATAGTCTTCACGTAATTTTGAGTGAAATTTAAGCAATATTAAAAACCTCTCAAAAATAGCTTTTTTCTTTTAACTTTTGGTTAGATAGTGCTACATTAATTGAATAATATTACATAATCGCAATTCTGATGCATTCTTTAGTTCTTCAAAAATTACACAAAGGAATTTTCAGAGACGCTCAAACGTGTTTTTTCTGAAAAAGACTTCATATTTTTTTAATGAAAATCTACTTTAATTACCATGCTTTATTTTTTTATAATTTTCTCTAAGTTGTATTTTAATTGTTCTATTAGGGGATCGAAAAAATCATAAAATGTGAAAAAATGTATTTTTGACGCCGATGGGTAGCCACTGGGAAGAGGTTCAGAGAAAACTGAAAAGCTATCCCAGAGGGAAGAAAGAGATTAGGAAACTAATTAGCTTCAGAAAGTTTGTGCAATTCTGGAGCACCTTAACTTACTGTTTTTGACGATATAGTTAACCAATAGTTAACCTATTAATCGATTAAGATAGTCAGTAAATCGGAAATAACAGACGGGGTTGAAGTTCTCAAACCGAGGCGAGAGCCGAAACAAATAAGTCTGTAATTTGTGTTACCGTCCGTGTGTCAATGCTTCAATGCTAATGGTAATACCATCTTCTTATGAGAAAAAATCATATTCAAACAAGAAATATAATTACCGGAGAGATTGCTCATGGCATCAACTGATGTCACTGTTGTGCCTCTGGCCGGAAGGTCCTAGGTTAGTATGGCCCGACGGTGGCAGGGTTTTCGACACTAGCTAGATAGTAGCTAGATCGAATTCAGTCGCTGTCTGGAGGAAAATTCTAGCGGCTGGCAGCTCTGATCGGTAGTTTTCCGTGGTTTCTCCGATCAATACCAGGCAAATGCTGCAGCAGTACCCTCACAAACGGACCACGGATCGCGCACGATCTTTCCTTCCCATTCCTTGTCCTCACCCTTACACATACTTACTCTCACATGCACTACACTACCACACATGCCGGAAACTTAGAGCTTGTCCCACTTGGGGATGTGCGCCCCGCTGGTGGGAGATCCCTGTTTGGGGAAAACCCCGCAAGCCGACGTAGGATTCCGCCATCCAGCGGGGCAAGATTACCGTCACCGCCCGAGCAAAAAACATGCGCTACACTTATGGGACAATGACCTTAGCCGTTGACGTGCCCGGAATCACTAGTGTGACGTCATGGATACTCTCAGCGAACACAGACACAGAGTTTCAGCACGCTCGGAGCACGCTTTCATATAACAAATATTTATTTACAAAGAAAACACAACAAATATTTACAATGAATTTCCTTCTTACACCCTAGCTCTGATAGACCTACTATCCCCTGATCGCGGGAGCGATCCAAACCCAATTGATGATCGGTTTCGATTGTGGCATTCGCCACTCCTACTTCTGAAGCGCACACAAAGCCAACCTTCCGTGACCGGATGTCACACTGGGACACAAAGTCCGTACTGGCGTACCAACTGATGGTTTGCCTCGATCGCAGGAGCGATCATACCCGATTGAGAATCGGCGTGAGTCGTGGCACTCAACCACTCCTCACCTCGGAGCACGCACACAGCATCGCTCCCACATGACCGCAGTCCCCCGAGGGCACAAAGTCCTCCACAGGCTCGTCAACTCGTGACTTGCCTCGCGAGCCTTGCCCGCCGCAGCACCGTCGTGACGCCAAGTTTTAGAACCCACCCACTGGCTCTGTGCACTCCGTTATATAGTCGAGGCTCACGTGACCTACTACGTCACGCCGCCCCCACCGCGCTCTATTGCTAGGCATGAGGGGTTGAGCTCCTTTCTTAAGACCGGAAGACCCCAAAGCCTCGTGTCTCCCGTTTCCGCGTTCTTTCTTTACCCTTCTCTCCTTCCTGTGGCGAGGAGTTTCCTCTTCCTAATCCCTTACCAACCGTCCCCAAATAGATGCCACGAGGCACGCTGGCTAATACGTTACACTAGTAATAAATCAATCAATGAACCTAAGATTACTCTTTTTCTGCTCAAGTTCCGAGATTCCGAGAGCGACGAGGAGAAGTACAAAGTGAAACGCATCAACCTTAGCAAAGCATGCGCCAAGGCTCCGAAACTGACCAAGGCCAAGTTGCTGTGGTTCATCTCCAACCTCTTCAAACGCGCCGAAGCCACGGAGGAATGCGCACAGCAGGTATGATAGCGATTCCACTTCGGTTTTTTAAGGAAATCTTGTTTAATTCTTTTGACGTAGACATTTCTTGTCTTTCTCATCAGTGCGTGCTCCTATCAAGAAACCACTCTTATAATTGCATCGGCTCCAGGAGAAAGGAAAAAAGTCATTTTTTACAACTTTTCAGGAGAAATGAAACGTACAATAATACTCACACATTTTGTATTATCCTGTCCTATTTTCCTGTGTGAATTCACTGCGATAGCACTAAATTGTTTTTTAATGTAGTTTCAACTAAATAACTTTTATGTGATCAGAAATAGGGTTTAATTGTTTTTAACATGTTTCCTTTCTCCTCAGGGTCAGAATCGAGTCTAAAGAAAACTGGATAGGATACCAAAATCATAAATGCCATACATTTTACATAATATACTATTTAAGAATATTATATTTCTTTAGAACAATAATTTATCCAATGAAATAAATATTTGTGTAGCAACAATTGGCTAAATTTATTACAAATTACGTATTGTAAAGAGTTTGGAAGGACAATCACGTGGCTCAATTTTCTTTTGCTTCTTGCATTGATTTGTAAAATTTATCAGCTCTTTTTTGTGGGTACGAATTTCATCCTCTATTGCATGTTTCGCATACAAACACAAACAAATACAAACTTGTACTTAATTTTTACCCAAAACCCTTCTCATTTTCAGCAAACTTGAGGTCTATAAAATCTACGTTTAAAATTTTCTTTAAAAATTAAAATTAAAGAAGTAGTATTGCAGGCATGGTATCGCAAACCCTGCATGCAAATCTTCAGGCGCCCATGGCAAGCATAGAATTTGCGTTCAGGGGCGTATTAACGTTCGGGTCCGCAGTGCGGGCCCAGGTAAAAGGGGGCCTAGTTTTAAGGAATATTTCTATTATTTGCTATACCCTTTTTATAAAGGGAGCTCATATAAAAGTTTTGCGGGCGGGCCCGCATCAATTTCGTTACGCTACTGTTTGCGTCCCTATCAGAATACTTCAAATTAGGGTTGATTAACCGAGTATTCTCTAAATAGCTTTCCTGTTCATTGCTCGTGCCGTGTCTGCCGCACCGTAGATACTCCACTGCATGCACTGCCTTACGCAGTGCAAACATTCAAAATCAATATTATAGTACTGAGGAGAAACGGAACATGCCAGTGACCCTTCCTCCGCAGTACAGCTACCTCGATCTTGCAATTTATCGCCTAAACACTGTTATAGCATTATTCCTTTATTCATAGTACAATTTGCCTTGCCTTTAAGAACAACTTTCCAAAATAAAAATAAAATATTGCATTTTTGACTGGTTCCCTTTCCCCTCATGCTGATTCAATTACCTTAAAATAAAAGAATTTTTAGACATTTTATCCTTTGGATCTCTTAAATAGGTTTGATCATTAAATACAAGATGTACAATCACATCTGAAAATTATGTGATGTTATATTAATTGTTTGTATTATTTATATGTATTTACAAAATGAATCTATGAAGGACTGAATCCCCAGTTCCTTCACATGCCATTGTAAAACTTTGTCAAAAGATTTGCCTATTGATCGAATGTAACAGATTGCAAATAAAAATATATAAAATAAAAAATATATATTTACGTCTGGAAGTATATAATTATCTTATTTTATTACAGAAAAGCTTCAGAGAGGCAGTTATTGTTAACGATAACATACACTCAAGTTGACAATTAATAATCATGATATTTCTACAATTGATTGGTCTTCATTAAGTATTCATCTAAAATTGTTTTTTTTTCCAAAGTCGCATTGTATAGCTAATGTTTAACAATAAGACAGTTCTCCTCCTCTTACATTGTAGACAATGTTTTGTGTTTTAAATTTTTTGCACATCTCAATTAATAATAAATGGAATTGAAATCGGTAAATGTTTTTGAACATTGTAAAATTTCCAAAGCAAGTTTTTTGTTTTAATGAACAAATATATTGAAATACTAACATCAATAATTGGAAAAAATATGTGTAGTTGCCATTCCTAATCGTCAAACAGGGGGAAGTATAAACATAGTCAGATCAGATACAATGTAAAATATGAATGACAAAATCTTGAAAAATAATATTCAATGAATTCTTTGAATTTCAGTTACTTAGAACTCTTGTAAGTGCTGCATCAGATGAAAATTTGCTTGAAAATGTTTCTCTAATAAAAGCATTTCCGGAAAACTTTGAAGAAATACAAATAAGACGTTACTGTGCATCCTTGGAAGAAACTATGCAAAAATTGGAAAGCATGCGAGAAGAAATAAGAAGAAGATCCACTGGTTCATATCCTGGAAGGTAACAAATGATCTATCTCAACAAGAAACATTGTGTCTAGGACACATGCTTTAACTAATTCTTCTTTGAATTATATTTTTGAAAAACAAATTATAAGTAGGTATCAAAATTACAAATTACAATTTATGGATATTGAATATGAGTTTGTAGGAGATGAATTTCACCATGAATTTAAGAGCTTTTTGTATTATTATTTCTTTATTTACATTGTAGCATCACAGTTTGAGCATTATTTATTATGTAGTGAATAAATGTCCTGCTTGTAGTGAATAAATTGCTTATGTAGTGAATAAATGCTTGTCCTTAGACAAACAAAGTAGTAATAAACTTTTCCTTTGCTTAACAAATACAGGCTGTCCCAGATCATGTGGGGAAAAACATTAGCATCATTCTCTCATGTTCCAAACACTTTACACTTTTTTAAGAAACCATCTCTTTATGAAGATACATGCAATTATTTCTTAGTACAATGTTCTATTGACATTTAAACTGACTGTTGCACGGTCTCTATTTCTTGACGTTCAACAACGTTGAGTGTAGCACTTCTGCACCGTAAAGTGTTCTAGCAAGTTCATGAGACTTAGCAATCACTTCAAATACTCTTTTCTGATGGTAGAATAGTGCAGAGTGCAGTGATAGATCCTGGGAGGAGGGGAGGTTGGGCCATGACCTCGTAATTTATTGAAAATGTAAATGGTTTTCTCAATATTTGTAAGAATATTCAGCAATTAGTTGGCCTGACCAATTCTGATAATGCATTTTTTAATAGATCAACAAATCATCTTTAAGAAGCAAAATTATTCTGGAAATTTATCTATAAAATTGGGATGCAGGATTAGATTTATTAATAGCTCATCCATTTACAAATAATAATATTAACAATATTTATAATAAAAATAATAATGATTGTTGTGTAGTTTCATTTTTGAGTACAGTTCTTTAGATTTCCATCACAATACATCATCTAATGGATCTGTTACTAATCACCTTGCTTTCTTACAAGTATGGCTGAAGAGGAGTTGAAAGATACTTTAAAAGAAGCCCAAAAAGAAGCAAAGGAATCAGAACCTATTTTCAAAATGTATAGAAACATGAATCAGTCTGAAATTATAATTTCTCTGGCTTCTGAAGTAAATCAATTGAGAAAAGAATATGATGCAATGCAGATTCAACATCACAAGGTGCAGGATGCATTTGCTGCTGTAAAAGGTAGAGTAATGAACATAAATGGTGAATAAAGTAGAGAATAAAATAGTCAATAATGAATTAATAAATTTAAATTTTCATTCATGATTATATGGTACATATGTGTTTTAGGACAAAAATCTTGGAATTTATTGTGCAAGTGTGTAAAAGAAGTAGATCATATGAGACTTGTGGTGAGTAATAACTTTTATGGTGATTATTAGTTATTAGGGTAATGAAACAAGTTTGATAAAGACATAATAATGAAATGACTATTGACATCATAATCAAACAATAAATTCATACTTTGTGAAATGGATGATAGTTCAAAGAAAATACACACATTTTCATCATTGCTCAATGCTTCATTGAATTGTGTATACTGTTACAAAATACATAGGGGAGATGACAGTAAACTACATAAGTCTTCCCATTTCCAAATGAAAATCACGTTTCTGAACCCCCTATGCAGACTAAATCATTAACCGGTTAAGAAATAATAACAAATACTGAACTTTGATGATATTTCTTTAACAAATTGACATGCTCATTTCCAGTCAGATTGTGCTTGTACCAATGCCACCTGGGAGATACTGGATTCATTATATTGAAACAAAACTGTTAATCAGTTATTTATGCAGGTCTAACAAACGAAGAACTATACAGCGATATCATTGCAAAGAAATGAAGAAATTCTGTAATTACAGACGAACAGACTATTTGATCAATTATAAACATTTACATCAAAATTTATACTTCATTACTTCCCTTATCAAATTTCACTCATGTAGCCAACTTCACTCCTTTAATTTTTCCGTCTTTACATTGAAATTGACCAAATTCCTCACAAAATATTTACGAACTTGTTCTGATAAAAGATAGAAATTTTAAATTCAAGTTGTTTAAATTCAACAGTATTAAATTACTTTTCATTTAGAGATATGATTGCATTGAAGAACAATTAATTGTGAGAGTTGATTATTTTTATAACCTTTAGTAATATTTTACTATAATTGCGCAGTATAACAGTATATTTCAACACAGCACAACAAAAGTGACACATAATTGACATTTCCAAGAGAACTGTTTTATTCTGAGTAGACCCATTTACTCTGCATCTAATGGCAAAGTGACTCTTACTCCATCTACCAATTATCTTTAGAAGATATTTAAGAATTCTCTTCTGAAGTATCTTCATGAACTTTTTCCTTGTAAAAATAAATAATTTCCTAACCTTATTTCTTTACTTTACTCAAAAATGAAGATTTTGAAATTGTAACACTTTTCTTGTGTGTCAATATTCTCTCTGATACATACATAATTCTCATTATACTGGCAAAGGTGAATGAAACATCTTGAATAAACACATACCTTACAATCCATTTCATGTTTGTTACTAGTTGAATGAAATGACAGAGGGGCAGTTTGAGCAGGGGATCATTGAATATGTGGATCCAAAAAGAGTAAACAATCTTGAAAGAAGACTCACAAGAACAGATAAAAATTTACAAATTATGGAACTTGTTTTAGACAGACTTCAAAATTTCAAAGCAGACACTGAGGCAATGTTGGCAAAATGTAATCCTATCCTTGAACAACTGTATATCACCGAGCAAAAGGAAGACACAACCATACAGGTAAAAGAAAAGTTAAACTTCATATATTTCATTAATAATAATAACTTGTTTACTATGTATTGAATCAAAAAAGAAATTTTAAAAAAAATCACATGGGAAAAAAATTCCACTTTCAGTCGCCATCCCTTCACTTTTCTCCTAAAAGAACTTGCAAATATTTTATTAAAAAAAGTAAAATTAATGATGCTACAGCAGCACATACTTTGAAGGGGTGTGAGATGGGATTTGGGCAGGTTTGCCAAAGCGCATGCACACTAAGCCTGTGGGTTCGAAACCCACAAAAGTAATGAATGTTTTCTGTTGTTTGAGGCAGGGGAGGGGGGATTTCGAATCACATGTTTATTATATTTATATGCCATCACCATTCCTCAATATCTTGGCCACACAGATAACTGAACTGTGTGAAAAATTGGGGATAGAATTCTTTCGCCCAGAACAATTGTGCATGCACTGAAGCTGGGCCATGATTTACCATGGTTAAATATAAAAATGTACAGGACAAAGATGTCTTATGCAATATTTGTTGGCGGTGAATGTGCTCTTTTCCACACTCCAGAGGATCGGTATGTACCATGAAAGATCCTGGAAATCTTTTAGGCGCCAAATGATTCATTGATTGATTGATTGATTGATTGATTGATGATTCCGCGTGCGTCAACTGTTACGGTCGTTAGTCCCGTAAGTGTAGTGCATGTTTTATCGCGGGATGTGGCTGTGATCTTCATGCACTGGATGGTGAGATCCGGCGCCTACCTACACGTCTACCAACATGGGGAGGGGGGTCTCAAGCAGGTGTCTCCCACCAGCTGTGCACCGCCCCAGCAAGGACAAGCTCTAAGTTCCTGACTGGTCTCCCGGCGAGTGTGATGATGTAGTGCATGTAAGAGTGCATGTAAGGGGCTAGGAGAGGACAAGAAACAGGCAGGAAAGATCTCATGCGGTCCGTAGCCCATTTGTTAGAGTACTGCTTCGTTATTCACCTACTGTGGAAACCATGGAAAACAGCCGATCAGAGCCAGAATGGCAGCCATTCAGGCAGGCAGCAATTCAGCCAGGCAGCGGCTGAATTCGACATAGCTACACAGCTAATGTCGAAAATCCTGGCACTGTCATGACTCGAACGTAAGTACTTCCTGGTCAGAGGCACTGCAGCGAGTCAATTGATACCCTGAGACACCTAAGCCACCTGTTTTTAGACACTGAAAAGGACAAGAAACTGACTAGCAGAAGAAAGTCGATGCCATTCCGTAGCGCCATTAGTTTTACCTTGCAAATTATTCTTCTGTATATGTTGCCTTGTATTCCAGTTGGAAAACTAAGCTGCATTGTATTTCAGTTAATCATGGGTAATTAATTCATCATATGTTAAATAAAATGTCTTAAATTTTCACGGGTGGAATTGGTTTCTTGATGGGGTTTGGAGCAGAATTAAAGGTGACACACTTGACAGGAATGAATCATCTTGACGGTTATAAAAACAATCTTGAAAGTAATAAAACATACTTAAAGTATTATGTTAGTCAAAAACGGGTTACCGCCCCCTGCCGTCTCTCCTCCCCCTCAGACCACACCACATGATCGAGAAAAAACTTGGACAAATATTTGCTTGTGTGGTCAAAACCTGTGGAAGTTAACGGACTGACGGAGAAGAAGAAATGTTACTGAATTATATATTTGTTTTTCTAGGACTTAAGGAATGCAAATGAAATATCCAAGCGAATTGGAAAAATGGAAGTAGATGTGGAATCTATGGCAAATGTAATCACAGTGCTGATGGCAAGACTTGAAGGAAGAATTGCTCTAATTGAAGTATGTAAAGAAGTATTTTCTTTTTCTTACATATTTAGAATTAAAATATAAATACAACAGAAAATTGATAATCAGGATTCATTGGAGCCTTGGGGGATAAATAGAGTCATTCTTTAAAGAAAAAGAAACTTGCTAAAATTATTTGCAATTCATTCTGATAGTTACATAAGTTAATATAAACAATAATTAATATATAATATGTTTTTTTTTTTCATTAATTAATAATTTTAATAAAATTATTAAGTCATGTTGACACTTTCAAACAAGTAAATGCATGCATAAAGTATGAACTTTTTTTTTTATTAGAATCGAAACTGAATTATTCAGGATCCAGATTTTTGATGCCCAAATTTTATATGCACCACTGTAGTTACAATGTAATCTATGGTCTATATGATTGCCTTAATGACGTAATTTCTTTTACCCTATAGGTTAATTTTTGAACTACTAACTTTTGTCTGATATTTAATGCTAATATTATTTTTTCATAGGCTACTGTAAAAAAAATGCAACTTTTGGATGAAGCTAAAGCGGACAAAGATTATGTACAGAGTACATTCCCACTAATGGCTGATAAAGAACTTGTTAATAAGACAGTGACTTATGAAGATATGGCCAAAGTATTTAATGAACTGGGCGAGAAGCTGATGAATTGCTTTGGGTGCATAATGGATATAGTAAGATACTTTTAAAAGTTATTACAATATTTCCCTAATCCTTCCTGACTGTGTCGCCTTTCAGCTTTTCTTCTACTTTCAAACTGATTCATCATTTCAGAATTTATTTTCCTTCTCAGCTAACCCATTGTGTACAATGGAGTAGACCCTATTTTATTTATCATTTCGTTATTTTGCGGGGACGTGGCCATAGGGCATAGTTCTGCACCTGTATTTTCGACGCAAGCTTCCTTTGAAGCCTCACTCTGGCATGGGTCAGGGGAGACTTTTCTCAAGCAGGCAGGCTTTGAGCGTCTCCTTGGCATACCTGGATATGACTCTCACTTCCCAGGCACCTGTCAGAATTCTTTTACACGACGCAAGCAAGACATGGCCACTAAGGGAATTTCTACCCTGAAAAAATCCACCCACTTCAATTGGGATTAACCCACGCACTGGGAATTCAGAGGCCAGTAAGCTAACTACTAATGCACCGAGATGTGCAGAGCAGACCATAATTACTGGAAATGGAAAGTATTCTCCACTATTTTCACTTATTAAATTAAGGAAATGAAGTTTCCAATGTAAGCAAAATGCTGTTTTTATGGCAAAATCTAGCAAACAAAATTTAAGGCCAGGAAAGGAAATCGTAATTGTTCATATCTCACTTATGTTCCACACTGCTTCATAAGATTTTACAAGCCTCATTATAGG
>JAZDUA010000164.1:1797500-1972500 GCA_038098605.1 Gryllus longicercus
CCGTGCCCCGGAATACGACAAATTTTGGAGACTAAAACTCTTATTTCTGGGTCTTGGTAAGGAAAACCTGGATAAATCCAGTTGCTAAATATAGAGAAAAAATCAACTAACACGTGGTATAGCCAGAATCCATGTTTGTGTGTCCTTGATACCGAAAAATCGGTTGACGCCAAAACGTCTGTCTGTTAGTCTGTGCAACACGCTAGCGTATAAACCGTTCAGCCGATTTCCTATACAATTGAAATTTTCCAATCGTTCTGGTTGATGTCATGGTGTTTGGATTTTGAAATCTATATTTCAATTTTGGGAGGTACTTTAAATGAAGTTCCTGGAACATTTCAAAATTTTCAAAAAAATGGCTCCAAATTTTTTGAATAAATTTTGTTGTTGAATAGTGCAAAGGATGTTTAAGAGAACGGTGCAGGTCTCATTTTCGTTGACTTCCCCAATTTTTCGAAAATTGGAAAAACCAGTTTAAAACTTCAAAATTGGAGATTTTTATGAATTGTAAAGTGATTAACGTTAACATTATATTAAAAATTAATTGTTTAAAGCGATGAGAAAATAAAACTATTGTATAACGTAATGAATTCATAATGGGATATATTGGATGGCATTTATTTCTGGAAGTTCCATTTATTTGTAAAATTATCCTTGCTTGTCTGTATGATGTGCTGGAAATAAAAAAAATGTTTATAATAGTTTTCGTTCGTTTATTATTTCCTTTTTTTTTCAGAAAAAGTAACGTACCAACTTGGCAACAAAGATGAAACGTTTTAGAGGACTTTCTTCTTCACTGCTCACTACTAAACACTTCTGAAAGTATCTACGTCCTTGTTGTGGTCTGAAAATATGTGAATACATTTGATTTGTGAAGAAAAGCGATGCGTTTTACAGAGTGAACAGATCGAGTTACAATTTAAAACTGAATAACAGAGAGAAGATTCAAAAACTAGAAATAGAATATTTCGTCATTAATTTATGCATGAATTTGATTTAGATATCTAAATTAAAAAAATATTAAAATAGAATAAATTTAAGATATTATTACAATTCTTGTCCGTCATTAATTGGATTGTTGGTGATGTAGATACCTTTTCTTTATGATAAATTACTAAAGATATCGTCTGGTATCAATAATTTTAATCAACTTATGATCATTTCGATCGCGTTGCGATCATCATCAGAGCTTGCAGCTTCTGGGCCGAAAACAAAGTTCTGCCTAGTAATTTATCTTGTCCGTCAGTTTCTATTATCAAGGAAACTTATTTAGCCATTCATGAGACTGTTTCTTGAAAAAACGATTGCAGTAAATAAAAAATATATTAACAAACATTAATAAATGCTTTATTAACAGCAACAGTTTATTCCAGAAACTGTTCGTTTAATGAATGGCCAAATTCCTTGATAAATTTACCATATATGTGCTTAAAAATCAATTGTGAAAACTCTGGTGCTGTATTGTTGACGTAATTACATTATTTAAGCATCAATACCATCTCTCTCCACTTTTCCCGTCAGTAAACTTATTTCTTTAAATTGATATTCCCTCTTCAGCAAAAAAATATTACGTTAAAATACAACGTATATTTTTTCCCCAACTAGAAATATAAATCCAAAATAATGTAGTTTTGTACATTATGTGCGGTCTTTTGTAAAATTACTGCTTTGGAGATAAAAGATATTGTTTCGTAAGCGTCGAAAAAGCGTCGCATGCAAAATATTTAAACAATAAATTGTTTTAAAATACTCTTTTCGTAATTTAATAAATCGACTATTTGTCATTAAAAGAAAATGGTTGTTGTAAATGAGACGATGACACCATTGAAGATTCCGGGACTAACGTCTTGTGTGATTCAATGATGATTTCTGTGAAAAAAATCTACTGTTCTTAATCGGTGTACTGTTCTTAATCGGAGATCTAGTGTTTTTAATCGGTACCGCAGACAAATTCAAAGTTGTCTGCCACGTGAACAAATCCATGAGGTGCAACTTGTGCATAAACCCCCCTTCCACCAAGTTCTGAAGGCGGGCGCTGAAGTACTCCCTGTGAGGCCAATTACTTGTAAACGCTTCTGAAATAGTGTTGATTTCCTCTTTGCATAATATTACAATTGTATTGTATTGCAAGAATACCACGTTTAGCATAGAGAACAGGGTAAATTAGTTCTACTACAAACACCAATGCCGCAGCTCCGGTTCCGAAGAACCATATAAAGTACGCTTCACGAAAATGTCTCAGAGAAATCGCCTCTTCCACGGGCGGAGGTCTACTGTTCTTAATCGGCACCGGAGACAAATTCAAATTTGTCTGCCACGTGAACAAATCCATGAGGTGCAACTTGTGCATAAACCCGCCTTCCACCAAGTTCTGAAGGCGGGCGCTGAAGTACTCCCTGTGAGGCCAACGCCTGCGAATGGGGAAGGAGAAATAAGCTGGTTCCAGGAAGCACTCCTTCACGCGGTGGAGCAGCGAGTGGCCGTTCTCCACAGTCCCCGGAAGCTGTTCCATCCAGTCCATGGAACTGATGGGAAGGAGACAGGCCGCCTCTCTCGATTCGACCGTTCGATTCATAATCCTCCAGTTATTAATAATTTCTCCAGACCACCACGAGGAAATTTCTCTCTCATACGACTGATACGTGTAGATAGTTTTTGCCCTACTAAACACTTCTGAAATAGTATTGATTTCCTCGCCGTAGTCCGGAACAATTGAATACCCGGTGAAGTTACTAGCGAATGTATTAGTCAGAAAGAAGTACAAAACGCCCAACCAAATCATTAACACGCGGTGTCTGTTGTCAAATGTTCCAGTCGAGAGCGTTCTGAGAGTCTCGTGTATTGCACGAGACAAAGGAAGGTTGTAAAACGTTTTCAACAATGTGACGAACACCAGCAGAAATAATGCGAGGAGCACCCAAAAGGAGATCGGAAACGAGAAAAGCATACTTCGTGTCGTGCTCGATGCGCGGCGCACCATGAAACACAGGTTGTCTTGGAGGTGCGGGTACAGAAAGTCTATTCGATCGTCCACTTGCATAGCAGGAAGCCAGGCAGCCCCGTAAATGTCGATTTTCTCGTTGACGAGATCCGCGAAACCTCCCAGCAACGTCCCGTTCCCGTCTATGCCAGCAGATTCCACTGGGATACATTCTTGGCCACTCCCAAGGTGGGTTGCAAGAATCTTCATCACCACCGCATGCAGACCTTCGCTGACCCACAAGTTGGGTCCACACGAAGTATACGAATCATGTTCATCGTACGGCAAACCGTATCGAACTTCATGAATTGTCCTCGTTTCAATTAAGCTTTGTCGTAAACTTATTTCATCTTCTTGCACTTCTTGATTTGGCAAAGACACCAGCAATGGGTGTGAATAAATATTGTGTACGTGACAGTGAGTTAATAGGACAAGATACATTGATGTAATAATGACATTCATTTTTCCTTCGTGGCGTGTGCAATTTATGCACTGAGGTATTTTATATGTAATCATTGTCATTGAGTCATTCCTTAATTTGATTGATTTGAACACCCAAAGCGCAGATTTTCCCAGATTCTTGTATGTTTTTTAAACTAACCATGTAAAACTGAATATTGCAACTGAAGATATAAGTTTAAAATCTCACGGTATCCAATATTAATAGTTTTATAAATCTAACTAGAAATATTATTTCGTACCCATAGACTGATATCGTAAATCATCAAGTACCAGTTTCAAATGCTTGTTGGCCATGTGATTGACTGTGCATTGGCTTTCTTCTAATGCTTATTAAAATGTTTCAGACGGCGTCTGAAAATATGGCTGCGAGACCCAAAATACACGATTTTAATATCTTGATACGTCCTTGAATTCATCTTTTATTTTTGCGGATCTCAGACGAATGGCGTTGCAGAGTATGTACTGGACATTAATATGTCATGAGAGTTAATGTAAATCACAGAAAACATTATTTGCTGCACTACTTCACATTCTTCACAACTAAGTACTTGATTACATACTGTTCGTGGCAGTACATGGTCTCCTAGTTACACCACTGTAACAATATATTCATAGAAGTTGCTAATAGTAAATATCGTATAGTTTGATCACTAATGTATCGTGCTAAGGCCTGAAAGGACTAATGGATGCTATTAATATTTTGAAGGACACCACCTCAAATAAAAGTCTTTCTGTGCAAGTATTTTTTTTCAACCCGTAAACGCCGGGAGTAATGGAATATGTGTGGATAATGGATACAGACCTAATGCCATTTAGAAACGTAATGCATTTTTTCTTTGATATTTGTTCTAGAAGTTCAGTTACGAATTTCGTGATGATTCTCTTGCGTGTTACAAATAATTTGCATTTTATACTATTTTTTTGGTTATATTTAAATAGTTGTTTCGAATTACATCCGGTAAAATTTGCGGTGAACAAAAATAGTTTACTATGGAAAAAAATGATCTACTGTTCCAGTGGTTTGATTGTGTGAAAATTTCCGTTTAAAATGTGCTTCGTGTTTTCCAATCATTTGGGCTCGTGAATGGTGTTGACTTTGACTAGGAATAACATTATATTGAAGCGCGAGATAAAATTTCCTAAAACTAGTGGCATATCGCATTACCACGAATTTTGTTTTGCGTCAGATCGTACATTGAAACACATTTTTACAGTATGCACTAGAGTCAATGCAAAATCGACATCACAGAAAGTTAATTATTTCACTCGGGAGCGTATTAAATTTCTGATTGGAGCTGAAATTGAACAATGAGTGCTCTATGTGATAAAGCATTTTCGAAAAAATAGAAGAACTGATAACAGTAAGGTAGTGTGTATTATTGCATCTTTTGCGTATGTATTCTTGCATCTTTTGCGTGTGTATTCTTGCATCAATTTTCATAAATGTTTACAATACACTCTCAAATACTTATTTTACACCATCAGAAACAGCTCTGTGCCTATTCACATTCAATATCGTGCTAAAACTACTTTTCGTTTCAACTCCACAATTCATAAAGTATGTTGATCTAGATAAAATTTTGACGTGTCGCTGTCTTTAATTATTGAGAAATGTTTAAATTGAAACCAAAATACGATTCTCAACTTCTTGTTTTTCTCCACTGTTTTGTACTCAATGTTTGTATTCATTAATTTTTGAAATTGATGGGCATTGTGAATATTACACAATCACCCGTTACTTACACATACAAACACACTTGCAAGCACCAGCCACCATACACGACCAGTCGGGAGCGTAGCGCTTGGCCCGGCCGGTGCGGTGCCCCTCTGGTGAGAGAGGCGTGGTTGGGGAATACCCCGCTGGCCGAAGACAGGTTGGCGTCGGATCTCGCCGTCCAGCGTGGGAAGATCCCCTGTTCTCGCGAGGAAAAACTTGCGCTTCACTTCGGGAGTAATGACCTTAGCAGTTGACGCCCCCAGAATCACCACCAATCAATTGATGCTGCGTGGCGTAGTGTCGAGGCGGCGCGCGTATGGTATCGAGGCGGCCAAGTGCCGAGGGAGCAGAGGTCGCATAGCGGGTAGTTGTAAACCTAGGGCGCTCGTGAGGGAGCAGAGTACCGAGGTCGCATGGCGGCTAGTCGTAAACCTAGGGCGCTCGTGAGGGAGCAGAGTATCGAGGTCGCATGGCGGCTAGTCGTAAACCTAGGGCGCTCGTGAGGGAGCAGAGTATCGAGGTCGCATAGCGGCTTGTCGTAAACCTAGAGCGCTCGTGAGGGAGCAGAGTATCGAGGTCGCATGGCAGCTAGTCGTAAACCTAGGACGCTCGTGAGGGAGCAGAGTATCGAGGTCGCATGGCGGCTAGTCGTAAACCTAGGGGGCTTGTGAGGGAGCAGAGAATCGAGGTCGCATGGCGGCTAGTGGTAACCCTAGAGCGCTCGTGAGGGAGCAGAGTATCGAGGTCGCATGGCGGCTAGTCGTAAATCTAGGGCGCTAGTGAGGGAGCAGAGTATCGAGGTCGCATGGCGGCTAGTCGTAAACTTAGGGCGCTCGTGAGGGAGCAGAGTATCGAGGTCGCATGGCGGCTAGTGGTAAACCTAGGGCGCTCGTGAGGGAGCAGAGTATCGAGGTCGCATGGCGTCTAGTCGTAAACCTAGGGCGCTTGTGAGAGAGCAGAGTATCGAGGTCGCATGGCGGCTAGTCGTAAACCTAGAGCGCTCGCGAGGGAGTTGAGTATCGAGGGCGCATGGCGGCTAGTCGTAAACCTAGGGCGCTCGTGAGGGAGCAGAGAAACGAGGTCGCATGGCGGCTAGTGGTAAACCTAGGGCGCTCGTGAGAGAGCAGAGTATCGAGGTCGCATGGCGGTTATTGGTAAACCTAGGGCGCTCGTGAGGAAGCAGAGTATCGAGGTCGCATGGCGTCTAGTCGTAAACCTAGGGCGCTTGTGATGGAGCAGAGTATCGAGGTCGCATGGCGGCTAGTCGTACACCTAGAGCCCTCACGAGGAAGTTGAGTATCGAGGGCGCATGGCGGCTAGTCGTAAACCTAGGGCGCTCGTGAGGGAGCAGAGAAACGAGGTCGCATGGCGGCTAGTGGTAAACCTAGGGCGCTCGTGAGGGAGCAGAGTATCGAGGTCGCATGGCGGCTAGTCGTAAACCTAGGGCGCTCGTGAGGGAGCAGAGAAACGAGGTCGCATGGCGGCTAGTCGTAAACCTAGGGCGCTCGTGAGGGAGCAGAGTATCGAGGTCGCATGGCGGCTAGTCGTAAACCTAGGGCGCTCGTGCGTGGTCGTGGCTGGGAGTGGAAGCAGCGTGTCGGCGAGCGCCCGTGGCCGAGGGAGGGGGCGGCGGTTGCACGGCTGCGGTGCAGGGGCTGCCGATCGCGTCGCGTGCGCCGCATGATTGACGTCGTCGGCGCGCGTAGGGGGCGATGACCTCGCACGCGGCCGAGGAGGAGAGCCGCCGGGTCACTTCCTACTAGCACCGCCAGCGTATAAGTGACTCTGATAGTTCTCTCGCCACGTGCTGAGGTACGTCAAGTGACCTGCTCCGAAGCAATCAGCTTACGAGGATTTGTTTACTTTCTCACAGCCAGTGTTCCGCGTTGAAGCTCAGCTGACTCACACGAAGTCGCGGAGGCGGTAAGGTTCTACTGTGTTACTACGAATGTTATGAACATGATATCAAGACGTGTCGTCGCCTGTCAATGAATGTTAATGTTTTAAGATTTTATTAAATGTGTAATGTGTGGCAACAGCACATTGAACTGTCAGAGTCACTTAAACGCTGCCGGTATTGTAGTCCGTTTCATTTACTTGCTTGTCTCCACCCTGTCCGCGTCCTTCCCTTGGGGTGGTAGCTAGGGGAATTCTGCCGCTGTCTGATAGAGAATTTTACTCATGGATTGATTAGTGTTTCCGGGCGCAACAACTTATAAAGTCACCATTTTCGTAAGTGTAGTACATGTTTTAACCGCGGAAGGTGGCGTTCATCTGCCCCCGTTGGATGGCGACATCCGACGCCAACCTTAGTCGGCTTGCGGGAATTTTCCACAACTAGGCATCTTCCACCAGTGGCACTGTCGCTGCTGGGGAAGCTTGAAGCATTCGTGTGGTCGCTGGATATGTGTGGTAGTGTAGTGAAGGCGTGAGGAAAGGACAAGAAAGAGGAAGATAAGATCGCGCGCGGTCCATGTTTGTTTTTTTACTCATGTGGGATTCGCCTGGCGTTGATCGGAGTAAGCACGGTAAACTATCAATCAGAGTAGCCAGCTGTCAGATTTCTCCTCCACGTAGCGGCTGAAATCGACCTAGATGTCCATCTAGTACCGGATATCCTGCCGTCGGGACCCGAACCCTTGGACCTCCCCCGCAAATACATCAATTGATGCCCTGAGCCACCTAAGCCGCAGGTACACTTCAGCGAATGCTGCATTGTATTGGTACGCAGTCTGCTACCATGGACCATAGTGTCGGAACTATCCCATTCAAAAGTAATAACAATGAAAATGATTAATTCATATAAGAATTTGTCCAAACTTCCAGATCGTTCACAGAAAAATCTCCGAAATATCGCGTTGTGGGGACCATCCCATGTTTTGTGCAAAGTGTTGTAGAGGCACCTAGAGTCACTTGATCTACTCTTTATGAAGGTGGTTGCATCTTATTTATTAAACAGTCGCCTAACTCTTCAACCGGCGGTCTTGATTTATGGAACTAATTATTATAATAATTATATTATTATTATTATTATTATTAAAAACTCTCATCCGTTTTCTGTCCGTCTTTTGTTTCATCCTTTTATGCCGCTTTCCTTGTTTTACAGATATCTCTTATTCCCTGAGTTGCGATTTAATTAAAAAGTAATATTTATATTGGTTTCTAGGACGAGAACTCGCAGTTTCTTTACGCCATGCTCCCTTTATATTAGTAACAAAACGACGAAACCAATCTTATTTCCTCACAGACATCTTTTACACTTCAAGAATTTAGAGACTGTTGTACCCACTTCGTTGACCTTCTTTCAGTTTTATCGCAAGTTACGCGGTGACATAAGAACTTACTTTCTCCCTTTTTTACGAAACATCTTTCGTACTTTACTGCTTATCACCCGTACTACCTGTTTCATGGAGACCTCTGACCTCGCTAACCCGCCATCACGTTTGGGGAGAAATGTTTGTCTTTCTAGTATGCCTCACTTCATTTTGGTATGCAGTCTGCAAGCTCGAGGTACTTCTAGGCTGTTTCTAATTTATGATATTTCGGGGTCTTTGAATACAAAGTCACTCTAACAAGTGAAGTTTTTGCTACAGTATACATTTTGCTTGCTGCCCTCTGTTCAGTATTGTATGTCAGACTCAGTTAGTTCAATAAGTGCCTTGGGAGCAGCTGTTAGTTGTCGTTTGTGTGTAATCCATTCCAACGCCTTAAACCTAAAATACTCGCATATACTATCTCGAAAGTGTTTCCATATGGGATACCTAATCCATCATTTAATTCAAGTTGTTTACGCAGAAACCACGGAAAACAACCGAACTGAATACGCGGCCGCTAGAATTCGTCTCCAGATAAGAACTGAATTCGACCTAGCTATGTAGCTAGTGGCGAAAATTCTGGGACCGTCGGGACCTTAGGTCGACCTTAGGTCCTCCCCGTCAGAGGCACTGCAGTGACGTTTATTGATGCCCTGAGCCACCTCAGTCGATGCATATTGTTGTAGTACTTGAATATAGTATCCCGCGAGTATGTTTTCAATGTACGAACGGTATCAATATATGCCATACATGAATGGGTGAAAACCAGTACGATAAAAGTGACATTTGTACAATAATATTCTGAGAAAAACTGAGTTTATACAAGGCTTTATTTCACTGCCAATGTAATTTTGCTGTTTTAATGAGCACTTGAAATGCCGTGGTTTTAATGATGATCCAAAGCACCAGGACTTCACAGTAATATTGAATTAAATATAGTTTTCTCAGAATTTATAAAATGGCACATGTACAGTTCTGGTTTTCACCCATTCATACAATCAATATAATTTTAGTATTTATGAAACAAAGATCCTTATTTTTAAAGAAAGTTTATTTATAAATTTTTTAAAACATAAAAGAAATAGTTAACACATAATTTAGCATCTATTACAACAAGAGGTAAAATTATGTGTTTATTAGTTCTTTTATGTTTAAAGAAATTATAAATAAACTATCTTTAAAAATAGGGATCTTGTTTTTCATAAATATCTTATAGACAGTTCCCAAACTCTCATATAATTTTAGTATATTGTAGTTTTTACTATATGAACTATTTGTTTTTATTTATTTTTGTATTGTGTCTCTTATTATAAGACATTTTCTTTCGTACCGACCACGTCGTGGCCGCGTGAGTGAGATCCGTGGCGGATCTCTTGTTAAGTCCGTTTTACACGATCATTTTTTCATCATTTTTCGCCAGTACAGAAAAGAGACAGTCCAGACTGGATGTAATTTGTACGAAAAAATGACGCATGCGCCATTTTTCTGTACAGATTTTATCCAGTTTAACTACCGCGCTCCTGGCGTCACTTTTCGGAACTTTTTCTGGTTTGTCATGCGTGTGGTGCGATTTGTTCATTTTCAAGTTTCGAGAGCGTTCTGATTTGTTGAATTCTAATGTGATGTGATCATGTAGTGAGAAATAAATCATGTACTGAGAAATAAATCATGTACTGTGTTCTAATGCCACCGCGTTCACTGCTCAGTCGAAATATAACCTAACTTAATTTGTTACCATAGATGCGATGTTCAAATGTTTGATCTTCAGCGCTTTTTGTGGCGTCCAGAGGAAGTATTTTCATCACGATTACGTACAAGACTTGAAATGATGATGTAAAACTCTGGAATGACTTTCATCCAGTTTCGCCCCCGAAACGTAGCACGTAGAAACGAACGTCTTTTTTCCATCCACTTCCCGTACAGAACAATGACGAAAAAAGGATGCAAAAATGACCGTGTAAAGCAGACTTTAGCAAGTGCGCGGCGCCGCGCTGGTTGCGTAAGGCGCGCACTGAGGTCGGGCAGCGGGCGCGCGTTGCCTCACGACGCGAGTGTTGCCGGAAGGACCGGCGGCGCTGGGAGGCGCGGGGGCGGGGGCAGGGGTGAGGAAGGTCGGGCCGCACCCGCCCGTTGCGTAACACGCCTGGCGATCGGCGTCCCCGTTCATGGTTGGAGGTAGGGATGGGGCTTCGCAAACGAAACTTCGATGTTTCGAAACATCGATGCTCAAAATTAAAATATTGATGGTGACAAAACATCGACCCATAACCGGCTATGTTATTAAACATCGATGTTTTTAAACAAGTTTTTAAAATTCGATTAGTAATCATTGACGTTCACGCGGGGGAGGGGGATTTACTTTGGAAGTGATATGGTGTATTGTTTTCAATTGAAATTTAACTGACAAAAGAAAGACAAAAATCATCAAGACAATTAAGGATATTGTTGAGACGTCGAGTGTGGATGGCTCGCTTGCTATTTGCTGAGTGACGAACATTCTGTGCCCGTCCTAACCACCGCATGTCGTTTTTTTTGGATACATCAAAGGAGCGAATATTCGCCTCCCTCCCTCCGTCAAGCGGGACAATTTCTAAAATCGCGTCTGGTTTTCCAACAAGTATGGTCATGAAGTGCTTGTTACAGTAAGTGTGTGAAACTAAGGGGAGAGGATAATACAAGGAATAGGAACGAAGGATCGCCCACAGTCCGTGGCTTGTTTGTTAGGGAACTGTTCCGGCAGCGCCTGGTGTTGATCGGAGAAACCGTGGAAAAAGAAAAAAGAAAAAAAAAGAAAAAGAAAAAAAAAAAAAAGGTGAGAGCTGGCCGCTAGAATTCTGGAATTAATGCCTTATTTTACGTGGCGAGACTCGGGCCATCAGGCCCGCTCTTCCGTCTGACGACGCAAATTTCGCTACGCTCCTTTCATCAACTAGCAGAGAAAGGAGGTATTTCTTGGGCGAGAAACAGGCGATTTTGAATTTAGCTCAGAGGCGTCATTTAGGCTTGAGGATCTTTTACATGCAAATAAATCTACTGACATGGGACAGCCGGCTTTACTTCCCCTCCGAAGGAAGGCGTACGAAGGATTTTTTCGCCCTTAAAAATTCACGGCTTCGATCGGGTTTGAACCCGCCAACTTGGGTATACCAGTCCGATACCATCGCCGCCGCAATTCTTCTCCAGTGAGGGCTGAGTTCGACGTAGCTATCTATTTAGTGTCGAAAATCCTGCCACCGCCTCGACGTGTCCCTAGGCCCTCAACATGCGCCCTGAGCCACCTTTGCCAGAGCCGCTGCGAAATGCTCAATGGCTGCACCTCGCTTGGAGCAAGGTCCGAAGCGCTCGGCCGCGCGTTGGTCACGGGCGGTGCTGCAGCGGCTCCGCGGTGCCGTACTATCGCCTTCGGCCACGCTGCTGCGCGTCGCGGCGGCGGCGGCTGCGGCGAAGGCTGCAGGCCTGCGCGCGTGCGCGTTACGCCTGGCCAACGGCGCAGCGGCCGCGCTGCACCTGTTGAGGCGCACGCGGCGTTGCAGCGCAGCCGCCGACGCCTTCTCACCCAACGCCGCCTCCCGGGCGGAAGCTAAGCAGAACCGTCCGTCCGTCCGTCCGTCCGTCCGTCCGTCCGTCCGTCCGTCCGTCCGTCCGTCCGTCCGTCCGTCCGTCCGTCCGTCCGTCCGTCCGTCCGTCCGTCCGTCCGTCCGTCCGTCCGTCCGTCCGTCCGTCCGTCCGTCCGTCCGTCCGTCCGTCCGTCCGTCCGTCCGTCCGTCCGTCCGTCCGTCCGTCCGTCCGTCCGTCCGTCCGTCCGTCCGTCCGTCCGTCCGTCCGCCCGCCCGCCCGCCCGCCCGCCCGCCCGTCCGTCCGTCCGCCCGTCCGCCCGCCCGCCCGCCCGCCCGGCACTCTGCTTCGGTGCGAATCACGACGCAGGTCTCCGGTCATACTGACCGGCTTCCTACGTCGCCACGGCAGCGCGCGTACGACAATCGGCTGGGCTCTTCGCCGACCGTCCGGCGACGACGGACAAAGAGACCGCAGCAGGTATAAACAGCAGCTCTGCGCTGCGGCCGTGGCGCAGTGGGAAGGCTACCATTTAAAACTATATTCTGCTAGCGGTGGCGGGTACGCCCTCCTCCGCTTCGCGTAGCGAGAGCCCGCCACCGCTTGCGGACGCCCGCTGCGCGTGGGAAGGGGCCAGGAGGCTCAGGGCGTCTATTGATGTCACTGCAGTGCCTGTGCACGGGACTAGCTTGTCAGCTAGGTCAAATTCAGCCGCTGTCTGGAGGAGAATTCTAGCGACCGGCTGCTCTGATCGGTAGTTTCCCGTGGTTTCTCCGATCAACACCAGGCGAATGCCGGAGCAGTACCCTAACAAACGGGGCCACGATCTGCTGGCGATCTCACTTTCCTCTTCCTTGCCCTGTCCTCACCCCTTACACACACACACACACACACACACACACACATACTTAGGCTAACATGCGCTACACACATGCCGGGACATCGTTCTGGAGCATAGAGCATGTTCCGGTTGGGGACGCCGCTAGCGGACGGTAGGACGACGCCGGATCTCGCTATTCAGAGGGAAACATCACCCCCATCTCCCATGTAAAATCTTGCACTACGCTTACGGGACTGATGTCCCTGGTAGTTGACGTGCACAGAATCACTAAACAGTCAATGCCTCCACCGCCTCCTCCTCCACATCTGCTGCTCTCCGTTCGTGTGTTCTCCCTCGCCTTCGCTTCGCAGCCACTGCCCTCAGCATCCAGCGCGCCCTCCGCCGCCTCCCCCTCCATGGCCCCCCTACCGCTGTGCTCACGGCCCCTTACATCGCAACTTAACAGCTCTTCCCTGATCAGAAACTCTCATCAGACCGGAAGCGGTGTTATGCGCTATTATTAAACCTTGATGTGTGTAACAAGGTAACGGGTTGCATCTAACGCAGACATATTGAACGTAGGAATCATTTAAGCTCCCCATTAACATTAATCACCACTTATAGTTGTGTTAAATGAATGTTTAAAATAACATACGAATTATTTGTTATCTTCAGTGTAATAGAGCACATAAACTTGATTTATAGTTTGCCTTACGCGTTGCTGTAAATGTTACGTGGATTATGTTTTTAGAAAAAAATATTAAATATGTAACTATTAATACATACTCGCATACCTTCACAATAAAAATATTAATGTTATTTATCACAACAATTTAATATGATCAATGAAATGATTTTCAAGAAGCACTGGAAAATGATTTTCAAGAACATTTCACAGAACAATGTCAAGATCACACTTGTCTGTGGATGATCACGTGCGATCATATGCTTAGGCTAGATTTGGGAATCAACAGTTGATTAGCCACAGTTGCGCAATCTCTGAAGTGCTATTTTACATCCGGTGAGTACTGATTCCGAACTACTGGCAACTAACGTGGTCATTAGTTCTGTAAATGAAGGGCATGTTATATCCCAGCAGGTGGCAGTATCTCTCTCTCGCTGGAACGTGATATCCGGGGCCCGTGCTACACGTTGCTTTAGTGGTTTTCCTCCTCCAGGTTCTCTCCCGGCGGGGTCCCGGCCCTAGAAAAGCTCTCAGTTCTCGTCTAGTCTCTCTCCGAATGTAAGGTAGTGTAAGCCATTTAATTTTGCGCCCTTGCCGACAGGAGATGCGCTCACGGCCGTCACTCACGCGGCCGCGACGTGGTCGGTACGAAAGAAGACGTCTTATAACAAGAGACACAATACAAAAATAGGACAAACCACGGAAAACGTCCGCTCAGAGGAACCGACAGATAGAATTTTCTTGAGACAGTGGTACAATTCAATCCAGCGTTACAATTAGTGTCGAAATTCCGCCAATCGGGTCGTCAACATAATAAATCTCCCGGTAAGAGATGTTGAAGCGGCAAAAAATGTCACTGAGCCATCTCTGTTGGTACGAATAATAGTATCATTATATTTGCTTTTTGTATAAAAATATAAATAATTAAATATTATATTTTTTCTTGTAAGGGAAAATATTATTCTTTTTTAATTCTTTTTGCTTTTGAAACAAGTTTTATTTATTTATTTACCATCAGAAAACAATAAAACGCTCGATATATTTTTTAGACAGCCGCAAGTAAAAGTGGGTACTTCAGAGCACGCAGAGCGTGCTAAAATTTCATTTTCTACCACTACTTCCGAAAGTGAGGCAATGCTCAGAAGTTCACAGAAACTTGTGAGAATGCTTCAAAGGAAACAAAATATTTTGTGTGACCGAAATATGATTCTTTTGCTTGAAGGATTGCTCCATTCGGGCTATCGGTCTTGTGACGCAATCTTTTCTACTCGCAAAATAAACCTCTGTTTTTACCACTAATGTCATAAATTACTAATAGCAGTTGTAAGGAAAGTTGTGGCGAATAAATTATATAAAACAAAAATGAGAATAATATTTTGAATAATAGCAATATTGCTGCAAGAGTTTTATTCAGACCAAAGGAGTTACAAGATGAAAGAATACTGTTGTAGTTGTGTTCGTCCTTCTCCGAAACAATTGTCCGGATACGAAACTTGCAGGTGCAGAACGGCTGACGACAGAAATAAACAACCAACGGCCCGAAGTGCACTCGTCTCTCCAGCTTCGAAAGTTCTCCAGCAAATGAAAGGAAGTACTCCCGTTAATGTCGATTGTTTATTGTGCGAATCCGACGGCGCCGACCGACCTTTTCGACGTCTTTCCCAAGTGCTGACTTTTTGCAAAGGTCAAGGGAAGCCCGTCGTGAATAATGGAGGCAAAAACTTCGTCGAGGCAACTTCGTTCTTTAAGGTTCTCGCCCGGTATAGAAGACCCTTTTTTTTAAGCTTTCGGCCCCATTTACTTCGATGGCCTTTTACTTCCAGCCTTAGAACAATTTGCGAACGTATGCCTTTTATTTTATTTTCTGGAGGGGAATGGGTTTCATTTATTCTCAGTCGTTAAGATGAAATTATAGTAGGTTCTTAATTAAAATGTGTTTGGACTGTGACAGATGGATTTGTGATCGTAATTGAGAGCGCACCCATGAATAAATCTATTTTTTCAATAATAGTTGAAGTTGAGTGTTCTAACACATGCGTTTATTAACCTGTGTCACATGTTTTAGCTTTTTTTCTGGAGAAAAACGGTTTTATCCTGGGAAGAGCTGTTTGTTTCGCGGCCAAAAGTGAGTGTTTTACCTCTTACATCAACTATTTATTGTGAAATCATAAAAGAAGATTATTTTCCAAACATATTTCTTTTGTTAACTCAAAAAGGAAGAACTTTGAGATGTGTCAGTTTTCCTCGGCACCGTGGATATCAGTGAGGCGATCCATGGTGTAGTGATCAAATTTCTTCCATCGTTGCAAGATTGAAAAAATCAATTTTTTTAAATGACTCAACGAGTATTTTTGGATTGAATATTATTTATCATTTTTGGGGGAGGGAATATAGGAGAACATTAATTTAAACTTAATTTCACATAAAATATAGGTTTTCTTCATTCGAACTATCAAACCCCCTCCATGACGCCCACAGCAGTCGAACTCCAAACCATCGCCACCGCCCCTGTTTCCCCTGTGCTCCCCTCCAACCACACCATCCCCTCTATTATTATTATTATTATTATTATTATTATTATTATTATTATTATTATTATACTTGTCAAATCAGCTCATGAACTACTTCAGCTTCCAGGATGACTCCACTTTCTACTTTTTAAAGATATTTATCATATCATATATTACACGTTAGGATATAAAAAAACTAATTTTATGTAAGTAAATTTAAATATGTTTATTTCTTTATTTTTTATCATTTTAGACTATATTGATCAATGTTTTTGTCAACCTGTTTTATTATCTATAGTACTGTCGAAAAGGCACAAGCTAAGTGTGTGAAACGTCCAGATGTAAATAAATTATCGTATATAAACAACAATATGCTGATATGCTACTTATGGATTGATCCTGTTTGGTCCGGACCTACGTCAGACATCCCAGCCATCTACATTATTATTATTATTATTATTATTATTATTATTATTATTATTGTTATTATTATTATTATTAATATTATTATTATTATTGTTACTATCATTAACATCATTCATATTCTGGCTGGTACTCTCAGAGGCCGAAATCATCGAAAAGAAGCTTGAAATCCATTCGCGTGGCACACGTGTGTCCAGTAATATTCTTTTTAATTGTGATATGAGACGAATAGCCCAAAACTGCAAGAGCTTGTGTCTGCTAACTAGTCGGCGGACCAAGGGTTGAGATTCCGTGAGCCGTGGATGTAGACTCGCTCCAACTCTCTTTATTTGGAAGCGATAGTTGGCTTGCAACGTGGTTGGGGGTAGGACGTGTAGATGAAGCAGTGAAAACGTGGCTAACGAATACAACGAGTGAAAATGATTACAGGATATTCCAGGTAAGTTTGTACGTGAAACTGACGCGATGTTGTGTGGTTAAACGTGTCAATTAATGCATGCGTTCTGAAATGTATGATAATCATCAATAGCGTAGCATTTATTACAATGTCTTGAATTTCTGATGGATGCAAGATCATAGGCTTCCAAATGTGCATGAATGTGTTTAATTCATGTGAAAGTGTTCGGAATGTGATTGATTCTAATATTACAAGAAATAATTAAACTGCGATAATTTTTCCTGTTGAAATAACTGTGCTTACTCAGGGAAAAATATTTTTTTTCTAATCTACTAAAGGAAGTTCGGAAATTGTTAGTTTTATTATTCTGAAATAAAATCAAAAATATTTGCGTTCATTTACAATTTTTAATTATTTATTGTTTGAAGAGACATCATAAATGTTTTATGAAGTTCATGTTTTTAATACTACTCGTACCAGCATAATTAACTTAATTTCTTACACATAATCGCGCGAAAAAAGTCCCCAATTTTTTAGAATTTTTGCCCCAGAATCCTTACAACTAGTATGGTCCAAAATAGCACATCTCAGTGTGCGTATGTCCGTTACCACAATCTTCTCTTTTTTCAAATGTATGTCAACGTAAATATATATGTATGTACTTGGCGCGACAGTCCGTGAACGGGCTCAGGCCTGTTGGCAACGTCCCTGCCTCGCGGCCATGGGTTAGGGGGGAGTGTGGTTAGCACATAGACACCCCCACGCCGTATTCCGGTCTTCTCAACCTGTGAAGTGAATTTTCACATCGTCACACAACATATGACATTACCATGGGCATTGCCAGGAAATCGCACACTGTAGTCTTGGCTCAACCGGGAATCGAACCCGGGGCCGCGTAGTGGAAAGCGAGCGCGCCAACCAAGAGCAGACTCGAGCCTAATGTAAAATATTTAGAAAATAAAAAATACTGTCATAATATTTATCCAGAAGTATTTATTGTGTTGAATAGCATCTTAACTATCAAAACCACCAATAATTAATCAAATAGATATTTGCATAAGAAATATTTTTAACTGTTGATCTAAATCTCTCTATTTTTTGGCTACTGCTTTCTCAGTATAGAGAAAGTCTCGTATTGCTGCGGGAAAAAACGGCACCTGAATTTTCGAGAGCAAACCCGTCATAGCTGTGCCCCGGACGGAAAAAGTGGATACATCGTGTTTTTATTTTAATTTCAGAATCTGAATTTAAACATAACCAAAAAAAAAGACAAAATTCGCTATCCTTGGTTGTTAGAAAAAGACGTCACTACTTCCTTCATCCTTTAAACTTGTTTTGATATGTTTCACGGATGACCTCTAAGGCAGCAGAAAACACGAAATGTAAGGTCAGTGACTGTCCCTAACAAAGAACTTAGCCAAGATCCTGACCGATACTACGTCTCGAAATGACGATAAGTGATGCTTTATAAGATCAGTCTGAATTGCAGTCGTTTGCGTACAAGTTGGGCGTTTATCGGTGTTACCACATCTGTTACATGACCAAAGCCTTCATCATGACAGTTTGCCAACCCCATTAGCGGGCTATCGCGGCACTTAATTCAAACATAGCAGTTTGGAGGCCATGGAGATTTGAAACCCGAAGGGCAGTACTGTACAGGGTTTGCCAACATACTTGTTAGAATGAGACGACGTGAATATCATCTGTGTTGCTGCTGATACAGAAACTCGAACAGTTGACTGGTTTACTTGTTTTCTGCCAATCAGTCTTTCATACTTCAAGTCACCAGTTTTATAAACAGGTATCATTAATATTATGTTGCTATGTGTTGAGGAGTAATTGGGTAAAAGTAATTCAATTACTGGTGACGATTTTTTCGTAGTAATTTTAGCATGTAATCGTTACTTGTTGCAGAATGTACTTTTTACACCTAATTTACTCCTTGTTATAAAATTATAATCGTTACTTTTTAGTAAGTGTTACATCTCCTGTAACCACAAATATTTTTTTAAATACGCCTATTGCTCGCAAACTACCTCGCTCATAGCGAACTATTGGGTAGGTGAATTCATTTGGTTTACGAATTAGGCTGATTGAGAGCCCCGCATCCACAGCATAGGAGAATTTCAGTGCTCCATTGCAGCGTGCGGAACGAAGATTAGTTTGTTGGACTAGCTCGTTCGAATGACACATCTCTGCCTGTACTTGTACTTGATTGCAATTGTACTAATTACATGCAGAACATGTAATTTGTAATTGTAAATGAGAACAATATTTGACTAGTAATTGTAATAAAGAGCAATTCCTTTATTCACACACTTTCACCGTCACTGCTTGATTATTCATACACCGGAAGTTTCCCGAATTCTCCAGGGGAAGTTAATCTCGCTACTACTTTCTAAAGGTCATTAATATCGACTACACCACACCATTCCTGATGTAACGTCAGAAACACATAGTATTACGTAATTTACGTGTATATTTAGAATATTGGAAGACACAAATACCGAACGACGACATAAATAAATAAACCTAATAAAGAATAAAAACTGAAGATCGGCAGCAGGTATTCCCCAAAAGGCTGTGTGACGAACACAAACATCATATGCGTCGTGTGCTGCCTCGCAACGGTATTTCGATCTCCGACCACTACATCTTTCTGTAACGGTTGTCCTCGGCAGGTCCCATCGCAAGGTACAACTGCGACAAGAAGGTCTCAAAGCTATCAATGAATTGATTCAATCGGATGTAAATGGTTTAACGTTCGTGGACTCGATAATAATACGTAATTTAAAAAAATGATTATTTTTTATTCTTTCCTATATTTAACATGAAAGACAAACTTATAATGCTTCCGCTTCTAGAAATATTCGAGAAAATTGTGAAACCGTCTTATAAAACGTGACGCTTTTCGATCAAGCACTGGCGAATTTGACTGCGCCAACACAGCTGCGTAAATGTGCAATTAACTTTCGTACGACATGTCCATTCAGTGGCCAAAAAATGATGTTGCCGAAGAATAAAATCACCTCGTTTAAGTACCAAATTAATAGAATCTTTAGCACTTGCATTCTTATTTAGATAAGTTTCAGTTGTGCGATTCTATCATTGGGTATAACTTCATCACTTTCCAAGTCATGTTCATGAGAAGCAGACAGACGAGACACACACGGAAAGGTTATTTAGTATTTTAAAATATTGTTTTATTTATCAAAAAGGGTGTTGATGATTGGTTTAAAAACCACACCACGTATTTGTCGTTGCTGCTCCAGCAATTTCATATAAAAAGCATTTTGATAACATTTCTAACGTTAAAAATTATGAACGTTACAGTGATCGACCGATGGGTTTCATAATGATCAATAATTAAGAATAAGTAAATCTTAAAAAGAATATTTTTTTTAGATTGCTTTCGTAAGAACCGAATCAGTACAAAAAAACTTCAGTTATAAAGGTACGGAATAGAGTTAAAAGGAAGGAATGAAAAATTAAGTTTTTGTAAGCAATTAATCAAAGTACCTACAATACAACGTGTAAACCTACGTGGAAAATTAAGAAAGTATAAACTAAATGACTTACAGTTTTGCGCTGAAATACAAGAGTATAAAAAATGCATAAGTTATATATGTATGCTCTTTGATAATGAGAAATGTGAAAATCATCAAGAAGGATTTCGGCGAAGTGCTGAATCCTCCATTTGCTTCGCGGAATATTCTTTGATTATACCTTGTCACTTTTATTAAGTATTGCATCTAATTATTGAACGCGATATTTGGAGCACGATAACCACCACATGCATGTTTGTTGTCGGCTTCTTGTACTCTAAGCAATGTCTACTTCGTAAAATACAGCGGCTATAAAAATATCATGTAATCGTTTTATGTCATAGAAGAACTGAAATATGTAAATGAATGACTGAATAATCTCAGCATGTATATGAGTACATTATTATAATTTAGTAGCGTCCATCTTTTGGAATATAAAAATGAACAAGTCAATTTATTAGGAAAAGCAGGTTTGTGAAATTGGGCACATGCCAAAGAGTATTTTTGCCCGCATTGAGAGTTTCAAAACTTGATGAACAGCAGTAACCATGTGACCCAGTCCAAGAGAGGAAGTTGTTTATTAATTTTTTACTGAAATTTCAACGAATAAAGGCAATATACTTAAATTACATAATTGGGAAAGAAATGAATATGGGTACTTTTCCATCAATGTTTTATTTATGTTAAAATAGTTTTCCACCATTTAATGTGGGTCAAATATCAATGTTTTTTATAAGACCTTCCAATGCTTCGAGCCAAAAAATGTGCCCCAACGTAACCCACAAATATGAAATATCACAAAATATATATTTATTAAATAAAAATAATGTAAGTTAAGTAACAAAATCAAAAAGCGTATCGTGAGGTTATAGATTGTTACATTAACTACGCATTAAGTTGCTGAACACTTGTTTCTGGAGCATTGACTTGTAATAATAGCTCAGTCAATCGAGTTATTTTTAAATAGATTTAAAGCAGAATTTCTCGTCATTTTTAATTTAAACAATGAACATTGACTTTGAAACGGCATACTATTTTAAAATACAATAACTACTTCATTTTGTTAAAGTGAATTCCGCTTGGAAACCCTATGTTTGGATTGTTCTTTAAAACAAAATATCTGCGTTTGTTTATCGAGAAATTGGCTGAACTGATAATGACGCAGATAGGACTCACATGAACCTTAGATTACATAGTACTCACAACGGCTGACAGTGCACTATACGAGCGAAAATATCGAATTGGCTACTCAGGAATTCAGTGGTGAACATTTGTTGCACCTTGAAAATATTGTTGGAAGCAAGTACCATTAAAATGATGTCAAAATCGATGAAATTAGCGAAAAATGCATTAAAAAGTATGTACAAAGGTACAAAATGACTTCTTAGTATTAGTCAAACCAATGAAAAATGCGATGAAAATGACGTAGAAAAGTGGGTTGTTTCAATTTGTTTTAATATAAAATTAATTTCTATACTAAACAGCATTGTTTTAAAGTGAAAAGAAAATAAAAAAAACATTTCGTTAAAATCCGCTCCCTAATGATAATGAATTGATAAATGACTAAAGATATTGTCCGGTATCAAAACTTTTTAATCAACTTATGATCATTTCGATCGCGTTGCGATCATCATCAGAGCTAAAATGATCGAAATGATCATAAGTTGATTAAAAAGTTTTGATACCGGACAATATCTTTAGTCATTTATCATAAAAAGGTATCTACATCACCAACAATCCAATTGATAATGAATTGTTTTAGCAGAATTTGGTGAATTGTAATAAAGAAACTCCAGTCTGTCGGCTACGTCGCAATACGTGTACCTTGGGCTGAACGAATATTAATGACTATGTATAAAATTTGTCTTGGTGATTCGGTGACATATATTCAATGTCCAAATCATTTTAATCATCTTCAGTAACGCACTAAGACTAAATCAGTGCCGCAAATGTTGTCTTCGATGTATTTTGAAGAGGTTTTAGGATCATTATTATTCACAGGTATCGTTGTGATGTTTTATTACACTAGGGTGCCCGTGCGAGAACACTCGCATGCGTATTTTCCCTCTTCGCTTTCATTTTCGTTTTCATATTAAGAGGGGAAGTTGTGAACGACACGTGATTATTTGTTTAAAAAATTTAAACCGGCAAATTCAAAACTGAAATGCAAAAGACAGCCTGCGTTTTCTTTGAATCGAGGCCATTGAAGATGCTATTTTCGGTTCTGTCGCGTGAGAAACAATTTTGACAGTTATTTCCTCCAAATCGTATTGAGTACAAGATCTGTTCATAACATGTAGAAATAAATGGCATTTATTTCACAAACGTTGGTCAAATTATGCTGGTTCTCATATTTTGTCATTTCGCCAACCAGAGAATTATTCCCTAAGAAAACATTTACGTTGCTAGAATTCAAGAAGAGTGTAAGAAATATTATTTATACTATAGGTTAATCTTAAAAAATCTATATTATGTATTTTGTTGAAAGCGGAAGTGCGATGTTAAGAGGGACGGTACGAGCTCTGATATTCAGCGATTGAATTCAATCCGTTACCGTGAACATGAATAACCGCTGAATTTGAGCATTAAAAAATTCTTCGACACACAGCTACAGAAAATGAGACGATTTTAAAGGAAAGCTACAACTCTAGTTTTGACTCGACGGGGAATCGATCCCGGGATCATACCATGGCAAGCTAGTACACTGCCCAAGTGCCATCCTAGAGGTAAAAAATTATGAATATGAATTTTTAATGTACAAATTCAGCCATTATTCATGTTCAAGGTAAAGGGATTGAATAGAATGGCTGAATATCAGAGCTCGTACCGTCCCTCTTAACACCGCACTTCCGCTTTCAACCAAACACATAATATAGGGATACCAATATATTTATACCAATACTTAAGATATTGTTTTCATTGACTTTGTCGAATAAAGTAAATTACTCGTAAAAGCTATCCCTAAACTGGAACTGCAATCTATCACTTCCAAGACAATATTAACAGGCGCTTAGTACATTGCGCTGGCGGAAGAATCCATTTCGTGGGCTTCAGTGATGCTGTACTGCTTTAGAACCTGTCGAAATAATCGCCCGCTCACCTGAACAGAATACCCTCTCCTTTATCCTTCTGCCCAAATTCGCCCAGCGCTTCTGCGGCACTTGAAGGAAAGACGTACGGGTTTGTGGTTGCAATATCGTACGCTGTGTATGGGGAGAGTAGTTCAGGGTATCAATTGGTGTCAGTGAACCTGACCGGGAGGTCCTAGGTTCGAGTCCCAACCGTGGTAGGATTTTCGCCATTAGATTGTCTACAATTCAGTCGCTGTCTAGAAGAGAAATCTAGCGGTCAGCTGCTCTGATGGGTAGTTTTCTGTGGTTTTTGCGATCGACACAGCCCAATGGCAGAGCAGTACCCCAACAAACGGGCCACGGTGCTCGCACGATATTTCCTTTCTCTTCCTTGTCTTATTCTTACCCCCTAGTTACACGCATTTGCCCTAACATGCACTACACTACCACACATGCCGGGAGACCGGTCGGGTGTTTAGAGCTTGCCGCGGCTGGTGCGGTGCCCCGCTGGTGGGAGATACCTGGTTGGGGAAAACCCCGCTAGGCGACGGCAAGTCATTGCTGGATGTCGCCATCCAGCGGGGCAAGATCACCACCACTTCTCGAGAAAACCACGAATCACTTACGTGACTAATGACCTTAGCAGTTGATGCGCCCGAAATCACTAGTAATCAATCCATCATTCACTTGTACTCTTCGTCGTATTCGTATATAATATTGACCCCCAATCATAGATGTTGCCGTCAGCATTATCCGACATTTTAATGTCTGCTTTAATTTGTTGATTAAACGCTATACGCTTCCTACCCTCAGTTTAACCATTGCTCTGATTTTCTATACCGTAGAAAAACTTAATCCAAGCATTCATCACGTACAACATAGTGCCTTCAAAACCCATTGCGGCCGAGGATTGTCTCGTGCGTCCTGAACCGCGAGGACGTCTGGGCGAGCCCCGTCCGGCCGCGAAGAGGGCCGTGGTCAACCATGCCGGTGCCGAGCGAGAGGCGGGCGGGCGGGTGGGTTGCAAATTGCGGGGCCGGGCCGGGCGAGGCAAGGCGGGGCTGGGCCCACGCGGAGGTCGGTGTCGTGGGCGCGGATTCGCCGGACGAGGGCCGTTCGGGCTCCGTGCCCAGGGCGAGGGAGGGGCCGGGGCTTTACATACGCCGCGCCACGCCGCGCCAAATCACGCCACGCCGCGCCAAACCACGCGAAACCGCGCCAAACCGCGTCACAAGGTGAGTCGGGAAAAAGGCGGGTCGGCAGAAGGGCGAGTCGGGACAAGGCGAGAGGTATAACAAGGCGGTTCGGGTCAAGGGCGGGTCGCGACGAGGCGGTAAATGGTGTGGCGAGACGGAGCAACGCGATGTGTGGAGCGGTGGCGAGAAGTGTTGGGAGTGTGAGGGGGCTCATCCCCCCGGCCCCCCTGCGATCGCGAGCGGTTGCAGACGTCAGCGCCGCTCCACGCGGCCATCGGAGCAATTCTGGTTTTGGGTTCGACATCCGTCACGAGACGCTTCGTGCTGAACGTTGTTTGGATTGCTTTTCGTCGGAACACGTATATTTTAGGAAGAAAAAAGAAAATAAAGAAATATGTGGAAAGAGACTGCTAATGAAAGAAAGTGAGAAGAAAGAAAATATTTGTGAATTTGTTGTCTTGCATTTAATGCACAAATAACATTTTAAATATTTTAGTATTAACAATTAATTTATAAAATTTCCTTTTTGATATATTAACTCGCGTTGTATTCACGTTACCAAAGTTACCGCCCACAAAATTCGAGGCACATAACGGAATTGGGTGTGAAATTGTATGGTTTTTCTGTGCTTTTAAGATGAACGTAAGATGATGTCTTTAATGCTTACACTGCTTTTTGAGTGAATGCTGTGGCAGGAGACAAGTTTTAATAACATTCCCAGAACTGGCATTTTTATATTTATTTTCTGCGTCTCGATTTCTTTCAACGCAACGCCTCTTCAGAACACTTTTCAGGCACAGAAGTCTCCACATTCATATCCGAGCGCCGTTAGGGCTCGTCATTCACAACAACGAGCGCCTTCGGTGGTCACGATTCCATCGGAAAGTTAAGCAACCGGCATCTCTCATGGTATGGCGGAAGAGCGTTCGTAAACACATGCGAATGGCACAGATCATTTGACGAAAGGACTTCGTGAGTGAAAATCCACGACGAGGTCCCGACTCTGGGGACTCGAGAGGACCGGCCTCTCTTTGCTTTTATAATGGGGGAGGTCCATCAAAGGAATACAAAGGACCCCCTCTTAAACGACCACTTAGGAACTGCAATTTAGACCGCAAAACGAATTGGCCGGTTAAACCGTAGCATTAAAATACTTTCGATACCGTGGTGGCATTAAAATACTTCTGAAATCGATTTATTTGGTTTAAAGCGTACAGCGTACTTTACTGGAATTAAGAAAATTTACCTGCAAGGACTTCTTTTGATAGAAAAAACAAAGAAATGCGTGCTGTTGTAGGTTATTTTGTTTATAGTTTTTACGGCATGTTCTATGTAACTAAATCGACCATTACGAATAAATATTTCATTTAGCACAGCACTGGAAGTATTAAATAAAACTCTAAAAGTAATCGTGGGGTTTCTTTTGTTTATGGCCAGAGATGTGCCTAACTGGTAGGCTTTTCGGAAGTACTAAATAAACAATGTCCATGAGAGAATTGAAGAAGAGATTAGCTACTTACCACTTACTCAAAAGCTTGAGTGTACACAGAAATTTCAGTATTTTCACAATGACACAAACTCTTCGTTTACTTTGTTGAGTTGGGTTTTGAAGTTGTTTGTATCACGTTCTTGTAATTAAATAAATTCAAAAGATTTTGTTTACTAAATTTGTCTTTCCTCAACGTTTCTGCATTTATCTATTACGAAAATTAAAAGTAACATTTTCAGTGAAATAAAAATTCCTTAATAATGAATCTAGATAATATTATATAACATTCATATAAATCCCAAATTTCATCATTTTTTAATAATGTATAAGAGGTTCAAGCTACGTAAAGTTACGAAACATTCGGTCTAGAAGGAAGTTTATTTCTAGGAATCGTTTTGAAGTTACGATTTATATTATACATCTTCTGTTGAAATTATGAGTTTATATTACTCTCAAATTTTTAGTGAATGAGGATCCTCTGTTGGGGACTGCTTCAAGTCCTGCATATTTGCTAATTGGAATCTATATGTATGAAAGGATAGAATTATTGAAACAAAACAAATAATATTATTAATATACCTGTATCAAACAAAAAGTGAACAACTGATAGTTTTCATTATTCTTTAGAATAGACGACATCACTTGTTACATTTTTGTAAGGAAGGCTCCAAGAGATTCGATTACAAAGGTGGAGGCACGTTTGGCACAGTTACAATTGTTTCGTTTTATATCATTCAGTAAATAGAAATATGACTGTGAATTACTTTATAACTGATTCCTCTGGCAGCAATGACTCGAATTCGCAGCTAGTAAATGATTTGCGCCTGACTTAAGAATCAGATAAGCATTCGCTCAGACCGCCCTTGTACTATAATGCTACTATATATAATTTTCATTGATTTCGGTTGTCCTTTGTCGTGGTAAAAGAACCTCATGAATTGAGGAATGCTTTCATTCACGTGAAGCAGTCGCGGAACATGAATAATTTTTTCTTTTAAATTGAGAAGAGTTGATTTTTTTAAAAAAAGGTTTATTTTTCTTTGAAAGAACACACGTCTTGAACGTCAGTGTCAATGTTCTATCGTGACAATAAGGTTTTACAAATACATCCTCCAAGCCCTTTTGTAATCCCTTCGCTAACCTTTTTGTTACCCACTATAGTGCAAGAAATATTAGATCATACATACAATAGTAGTTTATGCTACTAGTTTATAATGTTAAGTTTTATTGCATGAGTGCTAGTTTTGAGACCGAGCGACGTTAGAAGCAAGTTTTACGAACGAGTTATATAGTGTATTTTTTGTATAAGAGTATTAGAAATTTGAAATATAATCAAAGTTAATTTTTGGAAACAAAATGATGCCGTCGCGGGTATTTGACATTGTGCGAAAAAAAACGATTGACAACTATTCCATTTACCGCGATTCCCTACGATTCTCTCGTTGCGATTTGTTGAATGTGTACTGACGCAATTATTCGTGCCATAACCGGTATATACGTCATCTGTGCCGTAAGATATTCTTTTATTAACGATTTCTTGTAGGAAAAAAGGTGGTTTACAATGCTGGGGACAATGTATTTAACAACCGTATTTCGTCAATAGACGTCTCTCGGATTCAGAAGGAAAAGATGTCAACCCTCGCCGCCATACCACCGAAGGTCGTTGCGTTTCCGACATCCATTTCAATTTTCTACCCTCTCCGCCTCGCTTCATTCGGCACGTCTTGGATCCTCATTGGGGGGGTTCTGCCACGAGCTTTGACACAGTATTGGAAAGACACCGGCGAGGCGCATCCCAGGCAGAAAGCCTAGTTCGAGTGCGTATCTGGGGCCAGAAGTCTCGAGAGCGAGCGCGCTCTGCCACCTCAAGAGTGAGGGGGGAGGGGGGATGATGGATGAGCTGCTAACGGCGCCCCGCGGAGGCGGGGACGCCTGCCGCAACCATTTCCGCCGCCCCGCCCCGCCCCGGAACGGCTACTCACACCACACCCCGCCCCCACCCATGCTATGCCATGCCAGGCCACGACATGTTACGCCATTCTACGCCACGTGACGTGATGTCACATCACATGACATCACAACGTCACATCTCGCCCCGTCATGTCTCGTCACGTTCCGTCTCGTCATGTGTCGTTACATCACGTCTCATCCCGGCACGTCTCGTCTAGTCACGTCCCGTCACGTTTGAAGTCAGGACATGTCCCGTCACGTCATGACACGTCTCGCCTCATCACGTCTCGTTAACTTATGACTCGTCAGGTATTGTAACGACTTGATACTGTCTCGTCGCGTCTTTTCACGTCTCGTCACTTCTAGTCACGTCACATCTCGTCTCATCGCGTCTCGTTGCGTAATGTCTCCTCAACGTCTCGTCATGCTACGCCATACCACGTTCCTCGCCTTCCCTATCCGCTAGATTCTTAAGCGTTCCAGTTCCGACGGTGGCGGGATTTTCGACACTTACTTAATAGCTTGATCGAATTCAGCCGGTCTGGAGGACAATTCCATCGGCCGGCTGCTCTGAGTTTTCCATGCTTTCTCTGATCAATAGCAGACGAATGTCGGAGCTGTAGCCTAACAAATGGGCCATGGACCGCCCGCGACCTTTCCTTTCTAATCCTCGTCTCTTCCTTTACACACACACACACACACACACACACACACAAAGTACCATGCATGCATATAGAGCGACTCGTCGGAAGCTTAGAGGTTGTCCATTGGTGTGCCATTGCAGCAGATTCTTGAAGGGGGAGACCCCGCACGGGTGCGTGTAGGTTGGCGCTGAATCTCACGTTTCTGCGAGAATGGACACCATCGCGTCCCGGAATATAACATGCACTACATTTAAGAGACTAATGAACACAGCACTTCTCGTATATGGAAACACTAAATACTTACTCGACTTATTATACTACCTACCTCGACCTATATTATTACTATCATTGTCTCTTGGTTCTCTTCTACTCAGTGCATACACGTCTTGCCTACTATTGCCAATTCAGTCGTACATTTTTTCTCAGGCTGCGTAACTACCTCCGTTGCTACCGTCGTCTTCACAAATTGATCTTACAATATTCTTACTAGATAAATATGATTTCATTATTCGAAATTATAAGCTTCACTCTTCACGTAATGAAACATCTATTCGTCTTGCGACTCTTGAAGAGTATGTCAAATTATATCACTATTTACCTAGCTGGTTGAACCGTTAGTTTTGTTGTTCCCGTTTGCTGACATTATTCCCCGTACTTAGAGGTAAATATTTTCCTGTAGTAATTTGGCTTTAACTAAGTAATTGATACCGTTTCCAAATATTGAGATTGGATGTGTTCATCGCCTTTAAAGAGCGCATACAACGAATTTTTGTGAGCAGACGGTACCAAACAGTTGAATTACAAATAAATGAGTAAACATGTTCGCTTAAAAATACAAATGTCGCTGATGCTAGAGAACACATACACCTCAGCCTAATAATTTACTTTTTGCAGTTATTTCATATGTATATACATCTGTATTTTAAAATTAAAATACCGTTGGGGAAGAAAATAAATAATCTCGAAATATGGCAAAATTAAAAGGCATTTGGGAATTTTTACGTAAATGCAAAACAGTGTGATATATTTATTGTAATGATTCTCGTCTAGCTAGCATTTGAGTGCGTACACACGAGAAGGACCTTAGGTTCGCTTTCGAACTAACGATTTAACCAAAATGGTATCCTTTACTTATTTAGTAATTATTTGGGTGATCATGTCCTCTTTTCATAGACGAAAAATTTCTATTCAATGCAGAGATTCAATTGGTTGTCGTTTCTGGCGTTACTTGATTATTTTTCTTGTACCATATTTCATTTTATTGATTTCCAATTGACGTATTATGGAAATATAGGAAAGTTTTTGAATTCAATTTTTTGTAATGCTGTACAGTTAATTCAACCTAGCAAAAGAATGAAAAAAACTATTGTAATTTCCACCTCCCGTTAAGAATCTTAATTTTTTGTGGTAACACATCTATATAACTGTTTTTTTTTCAAGACTGTCATGTGTAACGTTAAATCTCCGTTGTACATGTCAAATTGACAAATACTTTTTCATTTAAATTCAACAGTTTCTTTAATACGTAATGGTATCAATACGATCATCAACATCGAAAATATGAATGAAAGAGCAGTAACGGGGGATGGTTCAATAATACGCTTACCCAAAGAAAACGTAATTTTTATGTATACGAATTTTCCTATCAAAGATTCTCTAACAATATTACGAAAAGTACTGCGTGGTATACAAACAATGGATACTTAAAATATAATTAACACCTTGATTTGCAAACAGCCGTATCCGTTGTTTTTGTTGTAAGTCGTACTAATGGCATTAATATCTTCTATGAATGACTTCATCACTTTCAACTGTAGTTGCCTTGAACCCTGAGTAACTCTTGCAGAATTTTAGAAGTGTCCATATACCACTAGGTGTGACTTGCAGCGCGGACAAATTGATTTATGGCACCTTACATCAGGCAGAATACAATTCGGGCGTGGCCTCTCAATTATACAACAAAGCAAAGCGTTTTACATCGGGCATGAGTGAGCGTTTTATTTTCCAGCGCACCTTTGCAACAATCTACACGGACATGAAACATTCACGAAGTGTGTTGTAAACAAAAAGAAGACCGTTCCGTCAGTGTTAATGCATTTTGATAAGACGGAGACAGAGAATGACTGAAACCCCTGCAGTGTCCAATGATATTTGCGTCTCATGATGACTGTTCAGTTGTTTCTCTGCTTGTCGTGACATGCTTTGCCTATCACGTCATTGCTCTAAAAGATCCGGTGATCTGGTGTGAGTTTGTTGAGGTGATGTGAAGTGGCGGCATGACACTGTTGGACACATTACTTGGTCAAATGGAAACTGAGTAAGGGGATTTTATAAACGTTTATAAGAGGAGGAAACAGAGGTAAGATTTCGAGAAATCCATACACGGCATGAGATAAACTAAGAGGTTATTTTAATGATAACTGGTGGCAATTGTCATAGCTCGACGTATTATAAATTCTGGTCAGTTCTTGAAGTAGTGGCATTTGATTCACACATAGGATGCAGTACATTGACTTTAACAGAAATTATTTTGGTTTTAACATCATTTGAGGTTCAAAAAAGACTCACCGTGCAAGTGTTTCCAAAAACATATTATTAACCTACAGACATGGAATCAAATAGAGTGAAAAACGCATCTAAGTTTTAAGAAGCAATATTCACTATGAAGGTAATGTCAGTTCTCTACGTTTCTTTATATCTAAAACATCAAGCGTACACTTTTCATTTCTTCCAATTGATGTATTTCTACAGAACCGTCTACTACCACTAAAAATCTCGAAAATCGTATTATCAGTAAAACATGATTAATACAAGTGCTGAAAGTACTTGCCCAGTGCATTGGACGGACAGAAAATAAAACTGAACATTGAAGAATGACGGCATACGTGAGAAACGTGAAAGACTATTTATTCAACTAATTCACATTTTAAAACTGACTTTAAAAAGTACTGATTGTTTCCCTCACAATTTGTCTAATTTCTGGCTTTTACAAATTGTGAAAGTCAAGTCATGCTCTTTTTTATGTTTTATTTAAATTGACCCTAAGCATTTCTTGTGTGACAAAACTGAAAAGAAACATTGTGTACTTAGGGGAGATAAGTGAGCCTATTTGTAGTTCCTAATTACTTTACATGTTTCGACAAAAGTTCACCATCTGCCTCTTGGAATGGCTCTCCCATTGCCGTCAAGGTACAGCGTCAACACCATAAATTTCGATTCTATATCGGGAAAGGAACCGGGACCACATACGCTAAATGTGAGCTTTATCCGATGAAATCAAACAAACTAGTTGCAAAATTTTAATCTTCCTGCAGTGGTGGACCAAAACAAGAAGAAAAAGCGTCAATGAAAAGTAATGTACCGATCCAAGCCATCCAGAAACCACTTAACAAAATTTTGCTCTTCGGAATTCCGGCGTAGTTCGTTAGCAGAGCTCAGTGTGATACGAAATTTCCTCCAGCGCATTCCGTCGCCTTATAGAACCGAAGTCTAATCAAAGATGGCATGCCGGCATTTTATCTGGAGCGCCCAATTAAAGAATGCTCTCCGTTGCGTCAGCGGCACAGCGAGAACTCACGGGCTCCTCACATTTCCGTGCTGCGTCCACTTGAGGCCCGGAATGCGCCGTTTGAGGAGATGAATTAGTCGCAGCTGCGCAGTTGGCAGAAGACGTGCGGCCGCGGGAGACCCCGCGAGGGAAGACTGAGGGCAGGGCACCCCGGGTGGCAACGGCGGATTCAGCGAATTGTGAGGCAGAAAACGAAAGAGTTTGCAATTTTTAATACGTTTCGTTGTTCTTGTTGCGTTTGAATTGGCATTATACGTTTTAATTTCTGTAAAATTCGGTGAAAGATTTAAAGAGGGCGAGTGCATGTTTCCACGTACGAATATAAAGGTTCTGTTTGTATTCCGAGTTTTCAAATAATGAGCATTTTATTGCTTCATTTTATTTCACTACACTTAAATCTCACTTAAACTCCACCTTGTGGAAAGCGACATTAAGTAGTTATATTTGAGATTGGTTGCAGAAGTGTTAAGTACTTATGGTTTACACAATATGTTTGTCAACGTTTGAGAGATTTAGTATTGGTATGAATTTCCATTCAGAAGTGATGGCTAGACTGGGAAGCCAATTATCTGCTTTATGTAGGAGGAAGGAACCCCAGGGGGAGGAGGAATCGGTGTACGGAGACAAAACGGCGAGACGAAGTAGCGGAGGGGAAAACGAGTCGGTAGGATCGATGTGGTTAAATCGGTTTCTGATCGGGTTGGGTAGAGTTGGGTCGGGTCGGATCCGATCTGATCTGATCGGGTCCCGTCGGGTCGAGTCGGAGCGAGTCGGGTCAAATCGGATCGGTCCGAAATAGCAACGTTCGAGTAAGTAACCATGTGGTCCCATAGGTGAAGATTCATCGAGGTGCAGCATTTGCTGCAAGTGGGCGTGGCAAAGTTGCGAAGGGCATGTTGTCAACAACAGACGTGCAGACCCAAGCATGTAACGCGCGGTGGTAATGAAAGTGAGGACAATGTCAAGGTGGCGGCCATGGGACGACAGTAGCTGGAGGCACTGGCGCCGCCAGCAACGGCTGGGAGTGGAGGCCGTGAGAGCGCCGACCCGCTATCTGCTGGGGCCATCAGTCGTTAGCACTAATTAGACCGCATCGGGAATCGCCCCTCCCCTTCTCTCCCCCCACCCCTTCCACCCCCTTGCCCCTCCTTGCTCCGAGAAAGAGCAGCTGAAAGACCATCCCTCGCGTCTGGTGGCTGGCGGCGGGCGTTATAATCGACGGATTTCCATAATGGGAACATGACGACCGCAGGGATTTTTTTCCGGACAGTACGACAGACTGATGGGACGTAATTTTGGAGGCGGAAATAGTCCCATTCGAATCGTAATTCTGCGATTAAAATGACCGGAGTGATTAAGAACGAGAGATGGTTTCATTCTAAACAAAGGTATGTTGGTGTTTGTGATGGTAGAATATCAGATGGAATCAGTAACATGAAAATTGTAATAAAAACGAACGCATGAAAAAGTAAGCCTTAACACTCAATAGGTGTAAACAAAAGGAAAATTTCATGATTATTGGACTGATTTGAGAGAGACGATTCTGATACAGAAACTTTATATTTTCGAGAAAAAAGGGGTGGGGAGAGTGAGAGAGAGAGAGAGAGAGAGAAACAGACAGACAAAAAGAGAGAGAAACAGACAGACAAAAAGAGAGAGAAACAGACAGACAAAAAGAGAGAGAAACAGACAGACAAAAAGAGAGAGAGAAACAGACAGACAAAAAGAGAGAAACAGACAGACAAAAAGAGAGAGAGAAACAGACAGAAAAAGTAGACGTGAAAAGATGCAGTAAAAGAAAAGGGGCAGGCAGAAAGAATCAATTTATAAGTAATTAATAAAATAAAATGAACTATTTGTTGTATTAAGTTCTATAAACGCCCTGAAGGCGGACGTTAAAACAAAACCATGCCCCAGGAACCGCACAATTTCCGCATACTGAATCTAGCAATTCAATGCCTCCCGAGATTCATTTTGATCGTAAAATACCCCCAGCGCCTCGTAAGTTGCAGTGAGCTCTGTCTCTGTCGCCAACTGGGCTGCTGCAGTGTATGGGCCGCGTATGTGAACGTTGTCCAAGAAACAACGAGGAAATCGCTTGTTATTGTTGGCTAGAAGCTGACGTCTCCCCTTTTTCCTTGCCAAGAGAGAGCAGTTGATGTAAGCGAAGATATCATACGTTGATACTGTGTTCGCAGCCAATGTCTCTTTATATACTTCGCTGGCACGTATGGTATCTTCTACATATTTGTGTAAAACGTTTGCTGACTTTACTTTGCTCTAAATAAGTCATTGTTTTGAAACGTATTAGTATTTGCTTAGAATTCTTTTAGTATTTGCGTTTTATGAAGAATACCAACCAATCACTGTGCCCTTTATTTCCTCTCCTGAAGATAACACCGCTTTTATATCAATTAAAATTGCTGTAGATTGCATCGCTAAAAACACTGCTTTTATTATTGGAATCTATTAATTGCTTTTGAATGGCTAATGAATTTTGATTCTTGTTCTCATTTTCCTATCTGCTATTATACGTAGCATTGGGATGTGTATAGCATCTCAACACCAGAGACCATTTATCTTCAGCTAAATTTTCGAAATACGTCTTCTTGCCAATGTATACATATGTGAAATGCATAATTCTTTTATTTTATATGCAGTTTTTGTAGTATCTTAATTATTAGAGTTGAAGTAAATACGTTTGCGTTTCGATATTTTGATCGACATATATTGTTCATTAACCACTTCTATGAACATAATAGATATAATACAAAAAGCTGTTTGCTTTGCTATAAGAGCAACTTACCCCAATGCGCAGGTTTTACGCCAGATTGCTGATACTCACCTGTAACAGAAGAATCATCTATTAAGAATAGCGAACAAATAGTACATATAATTAGTTACCTAAAAAATAAATAACATTTTTTGAACCAATTCCAAAACTATTTTTTAGAGAAATTGAAGAGTTTATAAAGAATAATAATGTCCATTATACATATTATCGCAGATTATTTGCAGCTGATGTATATAAGTCCGGAGGTGGAGCTACTGGTAGAAATGAGAGAAATCATTTCATGTACATAGTACATGTATTCTTTGTACACACAGTTTCACTAACAGTTTCTACCTGTTTTGGACGTTAAAGAAATAAGTAATTCCGTTTTCTATTTTTAATATTAAAATTAATAATAGTAATTATTATGATTATTAATATTAATATTATTATTATCATCTTTCTGCTGTTTTCTTTCTTTTTGCTATTTTCTGTTCCATTGAATCTCTAATTCATGATCATAATAATCGAATCGCACATGTTCGTACTTTACTTACCTTACACACACACGCGTGCGCGCGCACGCGCACTTACTGGCAATACATTACCACACATGTCAGGACAGTCGGCCAGTCAGTATCCCCATGGGGGTGATATTCGGGAAGCAAAACCGACGTGTAGGTCAGCGCCGAAGCTCTTTCCTACGCGGAGAACACCGCCACCTCCCAGAATATAACTTGTTCTCTTACGGAACTAATTACCTCAGTAGTTTACGCTCCCGGAATTAACGCTCCCTCACTTGCTCGGCCAAACGTCATATACCATTATTTCGATTCCCTAGATAGAAAGAGTATCGCAACCGCTGCTATTTAATATCCTCTCACCCGTCCGCCCCGCCAGGCAGCAATCAGGAGCAGGGTTGCCAGAATACTATCACGCCTTGTCGCCATTTACAATGCCACATGTCGCCAAAAGTCGCCAAGCATTCGACAGATGTCGCCATTAAACCGCCAAAGTTCAAAACGGTATAAGCTGTTAATAAAAAACACATCTCATTAAAAATGCTATATTTTATTGAAAAAATGGATGAAATGTATTATATTTTAAACATTAATCTATAAAACTCTAAAACAAAACAAACTTTCTTATATGATTAGCATCGAAATCACAATTATACCCACAATTATGAGTGTTATTAAACCCATTCAGTGTTTAATACCAATAGTGGCAGTGTCCAACATAACAGTATTCAAGAACAGTAGTACCAACATAACTAGAATAGAATTACTACATCATTGGTTACATTCAAAAGCTTTGCTTTTTATTATCGCAGGCATATAAATATGAATTGTTTAATTAAAAAAATGAAGTAGCCAAAAAATCGCCAAGTCGCCAAATGTAAATTTTTGTCGCCAATAATTGAGAATAGTCGCCAGTTTGGCGAGAAATCGCCAAATCTGGCAACCCTGATCAGGAGCTGAAGAAAAATGATAACAATTGGTGACGTCATGCAGATTTTCAAGAATAGTTATATTTATTTTCGGTGAATTCATGGTTCTCAACAAACAGGATATCTCATAGTTCAAATTCTCCTGACAAATGTTGCATACGGGTTCTTTGCGTGCATTGTGGTATGGTAGTTGTTAGTATCTTAAAAGCAAATGTTCAGTACATTCGTTCAGTAACTATGACTCCACAAAGGCTCTTCACTTGTTGTTTGAGCTCTGAACTGATTGATGGAATAAATGCTCTATGTTGAAATGCAAATCTACGTATTACTTGAATGTTATCCGTAATTAGTACGAATGCTGCAAATAACAAGAAAAAACAACTGGACATAACATGGCGGGATCGGTGTGACACTAGAATGCGCTACTCTCTCCCATTACTTCTACCGGAGCGCCTCTGGCGGCGAGTGGGAGGTGTGCCCGTGCGTGGCGTCGTTGCCGCCCCGCCCCGCCGCCGCAGCGGAAGCGCCCGGAGCCTCCGGCAGCCTTATATCGCCCGCGGGGGCTCGCGTTGGGCGTGGCTCTAGCCGCCTGCCGGTAGGCGTGTGGCGGGCGGGTGAGCGGGCGTGCGTTCAGATGGGTTGGCGGGTGATCGAGCGGGGAGGTGGGTAGGCGGGTCAGCGGGGGTGGGTGCGTGCGTGCAGATGGGTTGGCGGGTGGTCGAGCGGGGTGGCGGGGAGGTTGGTAGGCGGGTCAGCGGGGGTGGGTACGTGCGTGCAGATGGGTTGGCGTGAGGTCGGGCGGGGAGGTGGGTAGGCGGGCGGGCGTGTTGGCGAGTTGGCAGGTTGGTGGGTAAGTTGATGGAGAAGGGGGGATTATGGAGCTTGGAGGGTAAGCTGGCGGACAAGTAGGTGGGCAGGTGAGTGGAAAAGTATGTGGGTGGGCGCTTGGGTTAGCGGATAGGAAGGAGGGACAGTATGGGGAAAGTAGGTACGCAAACGCGAGAGTTGGCGGTAAAAGGATGCGGGGTAGCAAGAGGGTAAGTGGGTGGGTTGGCGGGTAGGCAAGCGGGGAAGTAGATAGGTAAACAGGTGGGCTGGCAGGTAGACTGATAGGGAAGAATATGGCTAGGTGGGTGGTATGTCGGATAAGTGGGCAGGGAAGTGGGCGAGTTGGCAGGCGGGGAAGTACGCGTGAGGGTTGTGTCTCGTAAGGGCTCGGTAGATGAATGGGGAGGTAGGTGGGTTAACGAGTGGATAGGTAAACGGAAAAGTAGGTGGCTGGCGGGTGTGTTATCGAGTAGGTGGACTGGGAAGTAGATGGACGAGTTGTCGGGGAGGTGGGCGGAGAGGTAGAAGGGTTTTCGGCAAGGCGGGCGGAATGGCGGACGGGGAGTGGGCGGGTTGGCGTGCGTGCTAGCGACGGTCGTCCGGCGCGGTGCGTGTGGCAGGCACGCGTGCGCGTGAGCTGCGCCACGTGTCGTGCGCGTGCGTGCGTGCGTGCCGCTCGGCCGCCGCTTCCGAGTTGGCCCGAAACGGACAGTGACGCGATGCCACGTGATCTGGCATGACAGTTCCTCAAACGGATGTATCGCCCGCCCGAAAGGGAACTGAATGTGATTTAACTCTCTTCCTACGCCGTCTGCCCAATGTGAGCCATATTCTGATATCCAATCTACACGTTCTGACACTGATTTGAGATCATGAGGGATGGGCTATTTTTGGATCGGGAAATCATCCTATTGTTATTCGTTCTTCAGAATGGAAATAAAAACACGATGAAGACAAAGTGTTTGCAATTATTCCTGAATCATTATTTTGTGTATTGTCCGGAATCGTTCTGAAAATGATTGGACGAAACTCACAGAAACAGCCAATCAGGACAACGGACTACTAGAATTCTCGCCCAGCTAGTCAACAGCTACCACGTCCGGGCTGGAATCATTTACTCCATTTTCTCTACTGAAGTAGTGTGTATGCTGACTAACAACTAAATACGACAACGTAACCGATTTTATTTGGTTCCCAAGGGGGTGGTTATTGTACCTGGAAAATATTTTTTTCTTGAAGAGACATACAAATCGTTTAATTCGTCAGTGAATTTGATAAAGAATGGGATTTCACAAAAATTGTCGGCGACCTCGGATGTGTATGTTACGAAGGCAGGCAGAAGAATAACAGTATGCCACAGCATGCCCAAACAACACTTCGTTTGCGTGCGCTTACCCAACACAATAACAGCTGGTATGTTATGCTAGCCTAGTCGGGATGAACGTGCTGTAAGCACACGTCACTGGTTAAGGACGATGTTTGAAGAGGTGTGTTGAACTCCTCGGTGGACTTCGTTTGTCCTACATATGTCAGTTTCTGCGGCTTGGGCCGGAGTAGGCTTTTCACACGATGGGCATTTAAAATTTTCTCTAGGGAGGACTTTCACGAGCATAAAAAAATAAAAATGAAACAATAAGAAGTGCATGACGAAACTAGCGTTTTCATTTTGTTCTAACTGCAGATGTCGTATAATATGCGCAAATGTAGGTTCTGACTGTTTCTTGTGCCGAATACAACTGGATCAATGAAATTCGTCTATATTATCTAATAAAAGTTTTATTTTCCAAAAACCCTCGATTTGATTTTATAAAAGCATGAAAATCCCAAAAGGAGTCACCAAGAAATAAATTTCCGTGAATGGTTCCCCTGAAAGAACCAATTAATAAATTTCCAGCAGACATCTTAACCTCTGTGGGCGGGGAACGACGAACCCCCTCCATCAATTAGCATCCTGCACCTGTAATCTAGACGGCTGCATTTGTTCGTTTGGGGTGTGCGACATCGTCTCCTTGTGGTGACAGACCGCTCATCCACCGTGCGTTAAGGCATTCATTTTTACGATATTTGTGTTTAATTCTGGGTATGGTACAAACTATTTTACACCTAACATTCCCACACAATGTGTAGGATGTCCGATGAGTCCCCCAGCACGCCTCAGCAAAATACTTAAACACTGCTGCGAATTCTGATGTCTTGTTTGAGAAAGGGAGAGAGAGAAGGATACAGAAGGAGGAAGGAGAAGGAATTCCTCCTAAGAATAATTTAGATGGTTTTCACATTGTTTAAAAGCGCGATTTGTTAAAAACTTTATAATAGTTAATATTCTCACAGTTATCAACAAATTATAAATTTCTCCCAAACATACAAATAAATATATTTTTTGGGTAATTAAACATTCAGAAGTAAATGTCAGGTGGAATTTCCTCCATACCTTTTCTGTTTGATTGATTAATTAATGTTTCCGAGCGCGTCGACGGATAGTGTCATAATCCCCTTAAGGGTAGTCAATGTTTTTCATAGCGGAAGGTGGTGGTGATTATTCTCCGAGGGCACCGCCTCAGACGGGACAACCTCTAAGCTCTCGTCTGGTCTTCCGACGTGTGTGGTAGAGTAGTGCATGCGAGTGTGAGTGGATGTAAGGACTAAGAATAGGACAAGGAAGCTGACGGAAAGCTCGAGCGCGGTCCGTGATCCGTTCGTTAGGATACAGCTCCGGCATTCGCCTGGTGTTGAACGCAGAAAACACAGAAAACTACAGATCAGAGCATCCGGCCGCCAAAATTCCCCTCCAGACAGCGGCTGTAATGTGTCTAGCTATATCTAGTTATTGTAGAAAATCTTGCCACCGTCTGGAGTGGAACCCTGGGACCCCCCAACCAGAGCCCTTGCAGTGACATCAATCGGCGCCCTGAGCCGTCTCATCCTTCCGCTCCCCTTTCCCGATCAACCGCCGGCGAATCCCGACGCAGTGCGCTCCATCGCGGCGAGCGTCCTTCGCGAAGGGCTGGTTCCGCGTACGCGCGTGCCGGCCGGCGAGCGGGCGCTGCCTTCGCTGCGGGAACAAAGCGCCCCAGACGCTATGGCATTCCTTCGCTGGCAGGCAGGCAGACGGGCGTAGCGGTGACAATGCGCCGAAGAATCCCGCCCGTCTCTACCGGCGCGTTGCGCTTCTTACCCCGGGCCGCCTCGGCCTTCCGCGCTGGGTGGACGGCGGTCGCTCGGGAAGAGAAATTCCTCTTATCGTCCGTGAACAAGGAAAGTGACAGGTCTAAAAAACATCGTCATTTGTGGGGGAAGGGGTGATGTTTGATGAGAAAATGGTCCAATGTTTTCTTTATTTTTTTAAAAGTATTGGAATCACCCCCACAACATTGTTTCGAATTTTCGGATATAAAAATCGTGCTTAATATTCGCTTGAGCTGCAACTTCCTGCATGTCAGGATTATGGTCTATTAGAATTGTCCCGGAAGATTTGTGCTGGTGGTGAGGAGTGCATTGAATTTTGTACCCGGAAACCAGGAGGTCTGTGTGTGTGTGGTACGTGTGAAGTTTAGAAAAAAAATATAATGGATGGACGTGTATGTGGAAACGATCAATAAACTCAAAACTCAGAAAATCAGTGACTGTCGTAATTTTTATCTTTGTTTATATGAAATAATGTTGACTATATCTCCGGCACAAACTTCAACTTCATTCCAGAATAAACTGAGAAGCATCACGTCTAGAAAAAGCTAGATGTTGATGCATTGTTAGTGATTCCGGGCGCGTCCACTGCTAAGGTCATTAGTCCCGTACATGTAGTGCATGTTTTTTTCCTCGAGAGGTGGCGGAGGTGTTCACTCGCTAGAAGGTAAGATCCGGCGCCTGCCTACCGTTGGTTATCGTGGTTTTCTCCTACCACGTATCCCCCACCAGCGGGGTACTGTCGCCGCTTGGGGCAAGCTCTAAGCTCCCGATCGGTCTCTGGGCATGTACGGTAGTGTAGTGCATGCTAGTGTGTGTGTGTGTGTGTGTGTGTGTGTGTGTGTGTGAAGGAAAGATCGCGCAGGGTCCGCGGGCCGTTTCTTAGGGTACTGCTTCGTCATTTGTCTGGTGTAGACCGGAGAAACCACGGAAAACGCCCAATCAGAGCTGCCGGTCGCTCAAATTCTCCTCCAGATAGCGGCCGCACTTGACCTAGGTGACAAGCTGGAGTCGAAAATCCAGCGACTATCGGGAGTGAAACCCTAGGACCTCCCGGTCAGGGGCGTTGCAGTGACAACAGATAATGCCCTGAGCCACCTAGGCCTGTAACAAGGTAGAGTAAAATGTTGTTTTTCACTTTCCCTGCCGCGTCTCTGCGTCGGAATTCTTCTCACTCGTCGTTGAGAGTCCAGGGATACTCGAAAGGACTATTCAACTTTCGCCTCGGTTACCTTACCAGAGGAATGACATTTTGCTACTACCATGCAGGACGGCGGAAACTTTCGCGACGTTGTTAGCACCGCAACCGGGCTTATAGCGCTTTTCCTGTTTTCTAAATCGAGCAAGCGGATGCTTATGGCCTTAAAGTACTAGGTGAGTAAAGCTATTGGGGTTAACATTTGTGCGCGAGGGAATGGAAAACGTCACGAAATGCGTTTCGAAAGCACTTACGTGTGTAGAAAGAAACGATTTCGTCTTCCTACAACCTGCATCTCCATCTGCTTCGAGCATTAAAACAGCTCAGAACATTCTGGAGAAATTTGACTTCAAATTGAAATCGTGACGTGTGCTAGGTCTTGTTGTAAATGCATCCTGGGAGAAAGGTCATCTTGTGTCCACTTCACTAACACGCAAGTAGTTAAACTTTCTCCATTCTTCGTTGGAGTGGTGTGCAGGTGTTTTTGTTTTACTTTTCAACTAAAATGCCGTTCGCGAGCAATATTGTGTTCTGTATTTTAACTCTGTCTCAGAAATAAAAATTAGTCGCAAGGGTGTCATAGTTTTTTTTAAATAGGTGTTTGTTCTTATAATCCATCGATTAAACATTCAGATCATTGTCATTTTCATATAAGAGGGAATGAATATTAGTTGTTTTGGCCTCGATTTCATCTTAAAATTATTTTCACATTTTTCCTATCTTCATATTAATAGATTTTACTGCGCTTTGAAGCGCGGCTATAAATGAAATTTATTACGTATCACTCGAGAAATTAATTTTAAAAAATATTATTTTTCTTCTTATTCGTCACATTTCGTAGTAATATAAAAATGTCTATATCGTTTTAAAAGAACAATAGGCAATTACACTAAATCAAAAATGTAAAGCGGGAGATACCCGAGTGTAAATATGAAATATATCAAGCTAAGTGGACTCGCTAACTCGTGGACAAGCTAAATTTCCTCTTGATTCCATTTGTCTCTACAGGTGTGTAGTTCATCAACACGAAATAGCCAGCAAATGAAATATTTAATATTAGGGGCATATTCCAGAGGAAGAATCTAGCGTATCCAAGGACAGACGCCCTCTCAACGATTCTGGAAATCATTCAATGTCAACAGCGGAATTTGTTATTTAAAATTAGTATTTAGTTAATTGTGTTCACCATTACATTATTAAATATTTAGGCATTACAATATGTATTTTAAAACAATACTAAAAGTAAGTTTTCTTCAATAACATCACTTCTGACTCTACATGAGACCTCTCCTTCGGTATTTTGGATCTGCTACTGTTTAATATGATTGTATCACAATATGGAATCCATTTACTGAGACACCTCTCATGGGTACAGTGTAATAGGCAGTCAGTCATTTGAGTTAAGTAAGAGCGGACACACAAAACTTCACGTAATAGCTTACTCTACACTTGCAACCATTTAAAAAAACGCCGAAAAAATGGCCTATTAAGAAACCGTTGCCGCGTTCTCGTGCGCATTTTAGAGTCTTTAAACGGAAAACCGGCCGCCTACGGAAGCTCTCATTTGGCTAACACGCATAACACGTCCGGCTCACTTGCCAGCCCCGCAGCCCCTTTCATTTGGGGCCGTAAAGCAGTCGTTACAACCGGAAACATCGCGCCGCCATTGTGTGCCTCATTCGGAGCTCCTGTGGGACGCCGAAGCGCCAGGAAAGCGAGATGAGGGGAGGACTTTCAAAGCGGGCGGTGTTAATGGTGGAGCCCGCCAATCATTGTTTTTTTTCTTCTCTGAGGCAAAAGGGGTGGAGGTGTGTGTAACGACGCAATTCTGTGAAATGTTTTCGGTAAGCACCTCACGCGGTTTGAACATGAACAGAAAATTGTGCATGGGAGTAAGCACTGGGTAGCTTTACATTACAACGATGGTACACGTAATTTCCAATAATGCTGTTGAATTCTTTCGTCATCGACCCACCCTTCTACATTTTTCTCTAAAATTATACAGGGGACATAATCAAAACACACGAAAGTTCACTAGATATGACTTACAGATAGCTATTTCATATTCTTCCAATATCTTATACGTCTTTTTGTGCTTCGATACTCTGTTATTTTCTTATTCGTCCTTTTCCGTACCTTTTTCTTCCTTCCTACCTACCCTCCTTTTCCTTTCTACCTACTGAATATGGGAAATGTTTCTAGAAAGTTAACTTAGGTCTCGTATTATCACTAGTTGTGGTTGATTATTTCCTAAATTACATTATGGAGTACCACAACATCAGATACTACCACTGAATTTATTTCATAATCCAATATTTCGTTACTTTCTCGATTCACGAGACCCTTTCGTGAGTAGCTAAGCTTGCAGCATTCAATGCTGTGCAATGGTTACGATATGTGTCTGATATTGAGTAGTATTAGCGCTGCCTTACTATTCATTAGAATTCAATCTTTATTGTGATTAAATCATTAAATTTATCCATTTTTTATATAATATAACATAAGCTATCGACAGTTTCAAATATTTGCCACTGTAACTATTATCACTGGAAAAACCGAATAGCCATTTTGTGCATCGTTTCTAGCTTTTATGGAATGTCGAAACGGTAGGAAACCGAGATGAGTTGGCTACCTTCAAAGATAGCGATATTAACGGGGGATCCCCATGCGCCTTCTGATTTTTTCTTGTGAACGTGGTAGAAGAGATATATGAAAGACTGGGAAGTGTTTATGGCGAACAGTTCACGCGATTTGGTCTAAGAATAGATGACTGCCGAAAAAAGGCCAAGTACGTCTACTATCCCCTAAATGGATGCAGATTGAGGTGATTGTCGTTTCTACCAATTCTTTGCTATGCATTTATCTGCAGCTGCATCGTTAAAAATATTTCTCGATCGTTATTACAGCACATCGATGGTAGTATCTTATTCACCTTACCAATGCTAATTTTATATTCTGGCCCATTCTTTCTCATCTTTTAGATAACCTTACTACTATACAAACGCGGTTCTGCGCTGCTAGTGGCGTGAAAACCTCTATTTAAACCAATGCTTTGCTTGCAGAAGCGTTGCTGAGTGGCGCCGTGTGAAGGGGCTTTAACTCTCACTGCAACGGGAGCTAAAGACCTGCTGCGGGCTCCAGCGGGGCATAAGGCGCGGCCCGGGCCGAGGGGTTCAGGGGCTTTTTCAGCCGCGTGCCGGCCCGAGCGCTGCCGTTTCCGGGTATCGCCATCGCCGCCGCCGCCGCCGTCGGTCTTTTTCTGCGGCGGACCGCGCTTCGCGACCCGGGCGGGCTCAGACGCCCGGGAAACACAATGCGCCATCAAGCGCGGCGGCACGGCCAGCCGGCCGATGGCGTCCCGCTGCTTCCGTGAAGGCAGCCCCGGGGGAGAGGCGGCGGTGGTGGGGTGTGAGGGACCGCTGGGATACGCGGGCGACGTTCGTCAGACAGTTCGTCTCTACAGCCCATCATCTGAGTGCCCGACATTTCCATCCGTACGATTGTCCGACCATCTGGCCCTTTGTTCCTGTGTATGTCACTCCGCCCGACTACCCACCCGCCCTTCTGGCCGTCCGCCCGCCCGTCCGCCCGCCTCTCCGCCCGTCCGCCCGTCCGTCCGCCCGTCCGTCCGTCCGTCCGCCCGTCCGCCCGTCCGCCCGTCCGCCCGTCCGCCCGTCCGCCCGTCCGCCCCCTCCGCCTGTTCATCCCACTCACTACCCGTCCCTGCTTCAGACTCCTGTCCCCTTTGAGTGTCATCCCTCAGCAGGTTTCCTTGGACATCTCTCGTTTCGCCTGCCTCGTCTCATTATCGTAATCCATCCATCCTATCCATTAAACGTCTCATCCATACCAGAAATGTTTATAAGCTTAGGTAATGGAATCAATAAAAGATTCCATCTGTCCGGTCATCTCTCTGTCCGAATGCACGTTCCGCCGACGCGACGGTCCGTCTTGTTCACCGTCCGTTTGTTGTCTCTTCGTTACGTCCCCCGTCCACATGTTCTTCCATTCGTTTTCCCTTTCTCTTTCCGCCCGTGTCTCCATCCCCAATTTCGTCCGATTCTCTGTCCCTCTGCCCCCTTTCCACATTTCGTTTCTTAACCGGCCGAGTGTCAGACTCTTTGTTCACCTCAGCACTCGATCTGCCGTCTCTCCAATTCTCCTTTTCTCGTCCTCCTTCTTGTGCCTTTGCTTCTGTATGCTTCCAATTATGTCCGGTTGTCAAACTTTCCAAAAGTCGGAAAGGTCTGTGAAGTGCTCCTTCATTTCTTAGTAATTATTTGGGGTCACATTTATTTCACCGTCCCTTCTGAGTAGAAAAGAGAAAGTTTAATTAATTTTTACTCCAATAGGTTTTTAATTTTCACTCACGATTTGTTTTTTCCAAGTTAATCCATAACTGGCTTTCAAATAATCAAACAAAATAATGGATTAATGGGTGTGTTTCGTAGATGCACTATCACTTCAATTACGGTCCAAATTAATGAATGACAAAATTTCGGTACACGAAATGATTTTTAGCTATATTTATTTCTTCCAAACATGTTTTAGTATTTCAGACTAATTAAATTTTTCCACATACCTTAGGTGAACCTACGATTGATCAGCAAAGAAATAACTTCATTGAATCTATTCCAGAGATATTAAATCAACGATTTGTGACCCAGTAACCATAATATACTCATGATCAAAATATAAAATTAACTTAACCTTCCATAGTGGATTTAATTATATTTAATTTATGTAGAAACAGTCAAAACAAACGAATATATAAAATATATTAAAATGAAGTGAAAAAGGCCACTTTATGGCCTATAGAGAACAAATAACGTTGCTTTTTATGAGCTGGTTTTACGTAAGCTGTTGTCATTATTAAAGAGTCAAGTACTGTTAAGATACCTCACTTAACTTACTCCTAGATGCATCTGTTTAAAGCACCGGTTTAAGTATTCTCAGTATGTAACGTTATATAAGATTGTTAACAGGACAAGTCTTTATGGAAGACTTCACCTATCACAGACTTACGGTTTTACCTTAAGCTGAAGCCATTTCTTGTCGGTTAGGCTCGTCATGAGTTTGGTATTTTAGAAGTTATTTTTAAGAAGAAATGCTGCTATGTATCTTAACCTTTGCTAAAGAAAAATCTCTTGGCAAAAAATCTTACATCTTTACATACACGTTTCTTATGAAATTTTATTTTAAAAGACAATTAGATTGCAAAAGAAGATTATATAGACGCTTTATTGAAAATCTGCCAAATTATTGGGATGCACCGTATTTTAGCCCATAAAATAGCATCCTAAATCTTAGGAAGAAATAGCTTTCGCTTGCATGCACCGATATCCTGATAACAGTCATTCCTAATTTTCATCCTGTAAAGAAATAATCATATTAAAATAACTACCGTGTGAGTAATACGTTAATTACAGAGAAATGTCACTGTAAAAAAGATTCTTAAACAATAGATACGAGAAATAGTTTTAGGTATCGCTCTCATTAGTTGTTAAAAAGTACTGTAGCTATGAAGTCATTCAATTTGATATTCATCACCGTCTTCAATTTGAAACAAAAGAAAAATGTGCATATTTCTTCCTTTCGACTTGAATCATCTTCGATTTTAAAATGCGCCGTATATTTCTTAGTTATATATTTGCAAACATGAGGCATTCAATGTATTGTTTTATTCTTAATTCGGTTAACCCAGCACGAGACATGCGTTTCGAGGATCTCTCAACTTGTCCCTTAAATCTCGGATCTCGAACTCACTGCGAAGATATTCCAAATCGTGACGGAATGGCGGTATATGAAGGTTGTGGATCATTCCATCATTCGGCCTTCAGATTCGATTTATACGCATACTTTTGACGAGCTATTCGTAACCAACAGAGGGGGGAGGGGCGAACGCGGTGTTGCGCGGGGTCGCTTCTGAGGTGCCATGCGCCAAGGTGAGCACCATGCGTTCCCTAAAATCTCCGGAATCGTTCGTGAAAAGGAAGCGCGTATATCAGAAGTGATGGGCGTGACGACGGGATAGAGACATCCAATGAGAAACTGAGAGAAGTGGCTCAGGCCATCAACTGATGTCACTGCAGTGCCTCTGAAAGGCACGTTCCAGGATTCGAAACGCGACGTTGGCAGGATTTTCGACAGTAGCTAGACAGCTCGGTCTAGTTCGGGCCGCTGTCTGGAGGAGAATTCTTGCGGCCGGCTGCTCTGATCGGTAGCTTTCCGTGCTTTCTCCGATCAACACCAGGCGAATGCCGGAGCAGTACACTAACAAAGAAGCCCCTTTCCGTGCGCAATCTTTCCTACCTCTTCCTTGTCCTATCCTCATCCCTTACACACTAACACTAACATGCACCACACTACCACACATGCCGTGTGACCGGTCGGAAGCTTAGAGCTGGGAAGGTGCCCCACCGGTGCGAGACACCTGGTTGGGGAAAGTCCCCGCAAGCCGACGTGGTTCGCCATCCACCGGAGGAAGATCACCGCGACATCCCTCGATAAAAATATGCAATACACTTGCAAAACTAATGACATTAGCAGTTGACGCGCCTGGAATCACCAATCAATTCATCCAATCAGAGCACTAGGCCTCTACAATAATTCTCACCCAGACATTTTTCGATTGCGATCCAACTACAGGCCTCACCCAGACATTTATCGGTTGCGGTCCAACTACAAAGCTGAATTCAAACATTATCCCCCATCATAACTCTATCCTAAAAGTCCTTCGGTCTCCGCAGACGCAGTGGCCAACTCGTAACACAACATATTCTGGCAATAACCGTTAAAATTAGCCTAATTGAACGGCGTGCCACAATCCGTCCCAAAGAACCATGTTAAAGCGCCCGCTCGAAACGCAGCGTCTGTGGGCGGCGGGAAATGAAGCGCTCATTGCCCGCGAGGCCCCTCGGAGCCCCAACTGGAGGCTTCCGTCGCCCACGCGCCCTCTCGCCCCCGGCGCGCCGCCCTCGCCCCCTCGCCACCCCGCGCACACTGGGCGGGGTCAGAACGAATAATTGCAAGAAAAAAACGTACCTTTTTGAATTTGATTAATTGAGTGGTGATTCCGAGAGTGTCAAAGGCTAGGTTTATTAGTCCCGTAAATGTAGTAGTCCATGTATTTTCTTCGAGAGGTGTTGGCGATATTCCCCTGCTGGTCGTGGAGATCCGGTGCCGACCATCCGTCGGCTAACGGGGCTTACCTCAACCAGATATCTCTCCTCGGTTGAGCACCACCTCATCTGGGATAAGCCCTAAGCTCCCGACAAGTCTTCCGGCCTGTGGGGTACTATAGTGCATGTTAGTGTGCGTGTAAGAAGTGAAGATGGGACTAGGAAGAATAAGGAATGATGGTGCGCGGTCCGTGGCCCGTTAGGTAGGGTACTTCTCCGGCATTCGCTGGAGACCACGGAAAACTACCGATCAGAGAAGTCGGCCGATGAAATTATCTTCCAGACAGCGATTGAGTTTTAACTAGCTCTCTAGCTGTTGCCGAAAATCTTGTCACTGTCTAAACTCGAACCTGGGACCTCTCGGTCAGAGGCTCTGACTGGCAGCGACATCAGTTGATGTCCTGCGTCGCCTCTCCCGGAGGGATTTTTGCCCACTGTGCACATCCGTCCCTGCCCACGGGGAACCGCGTGCCCAATTGCTGCCCTGCTGCATTGGGCTGCTCTCGTGCCCAATTGCGCATATGGAAGACGTCTCCGCTGAGCTGCGGATGCCGTTTATCAGGATGCGCTCGCTGTGATGTCGCTAATGGCCGGCGTCCCGCCTGCTTCGGTAATGCTCCCGGTGCTTGGAAGGCGTCCATGGAAGGTCGTCGGACTCTGGAGGTGGGCGTTTCTGATGGAGGCAGCGGTGCCTTCCCAGCGCCCCTGATCGGGTCATCTTAGATTTCGAGTTCCAATGGTGGGGTACTTTGCGACGTTAGCTACACAGCTAGTCCAAATGCAGTCGCTGGCTGGAGAAGATTTTTAACGGCCGACTGCTCTGATAGGTGGAATTCCCTGGTTTCTGCGATCTATACTAGCCGCAACAGTACCATAACAAACTAGCTACGTACCGCGCGCGATCTTTCCTTCCTCTTCCTTCTCCTATTTCAGCCTTCACTTTAACTCATTACTACATTACCACACATACCGGGAGACCGTGAATATCGTAACAAATGCTCTACTGACCAAGCGCGGTTCTTCCTTCCTCATCCAGAGCACTTACAGTACAAACGTTGCACCGCTAAATATGAACTTCACACAGCGTAGGGAGGTGGCTCACTGAATGAAGACTGCTGAAACACTTCTATCGGGAGGTGTGAAAGTTCCAGTCCTACCGCTCACCCCTTTTTGACGAGGTTGAATTCGAGCTCTTCGGGCTGTTCTCGTGCCCAATTGCGCTTGTGGGGAACGTGTGCTTTGCGCTGCATACGGCGTTTGTCAGAATGCGCCCGCTGTAAAGACGCTAAAGGCCGGCAACGCGACGGCTTCGATAATGGTCCCGGTGCTTTGAACTAGAGATGCGACATCGGTTAACAAAACATCGATGTTCAAAATATCGACTAAAACCCATCAATGTATTCCAACATCGAAGTTTTGAGATTGCTTTAGTAACCTGAACATTAAAATTTCTTGTGCATTAAAATTTAATAAGAGTGTTCATGTTTATCAATTCGCCGAATAGGGGTACGAGAAGAAGGGGCAGACCCGACGCCTACAACGCCCACAACTCAATGTGCGAAATGAATATGAAGAAAGAGAAAATGCGATGGCATGGAGGTCATCGCAGGCAATAGTGTTTCGTCCATTTCCGTGGTGAGAAATTTTTTTTCCCTGGTGAGGGAACTTTTTCCTGGTGAGAAAAGGAAAACTTATCTCAAGCCACTCTGCTATTTTAAGTGAAATTAAATTTCGATGACAAGTCCGTTCCAAACATTGGCTCCAATAGATCCTCTTATTCAAATTACAACGTATACATCCATGCTTTAAAGTTCATTAGAACGCTACTTTTTGAGCGGGTTTTACAGGATTTGAGAAAACAGTTGTCGAGGCCAATAAAACGAACAATTTTTAGAATTTTTTCGTTCAAAATAAATTATTTTTATTTGAATACAATATATGAATAATCGAAACTACATCGTCTGTCCCTTACCCTTTAACGTTTAAGAGGGAGAAAATTTAATCTGTTGGTAAATATTGAAAATCAAGTGAAGTTAACTTATTAAACAGATAAACAAGTATTCATGAATATGAAGTCATTTTATATGTAAGAAGGATGTTGAAATCGTGAAAGCCAATGTTGGTCAACTTGATTTGTGTACATTCTCAAATTCAGCATTACACAACTTGATATTCGGTGTTCCCATGTATCGGAAGCAATGGATACCCAACATCGCTTTCGATTAGTCGATAGAGTTCATCGACGTCCTGCTCAGTTTACCCGTCGCATCCCATTTGTTTACGCACACACGCGGTTGCGTGTGTCCAGGTGTGTGTGGCGTCCGATCACAATCTGTCGGGTAAATATGGTCAGTGCACAGAACAGACCGAACGATTTCCTGAATTTGTTCTTCAGTATGCACTGCTGCTCAATATGCATCTCTGTGTTTGGACAGGTTGCGTCGTAGCGGTCGAACAAAGCCAGTACATGGTTAGTCTCCTTGCTTTCACGAAATTATTTGTAGATCGTTGTCTCGAGGGGAGATAATTTTTATTCACCTGTGACGCGAATTTTTTTCGAATTCAGTGGCATTTTTCAAATACAAAACTTTTTTCGGAAACGAAGTATTTCATTCGAATAGCGAACAGTTTATTTAGTTATGCCTCGATTTCTAATAAATTTGCAGTTTAAACCCGCTCGAAAAGATTAAGGACGAAGAAGATGGAACATTTGAAATGAACAATATTAATTTGAGAAATTGTTTAAATTCGTTGTAGCTTTCAATAAGAAAATTTAGTATGTGTATTTACTCGTATATGCTTTGCACAATAAATTCAAGTATTTTAATTCCCAAACTTTGTAATTCGTATAGGTGAATAGTGTATATTCACTATTTAAATTGTTTTAATGTTAAATTAATGTCACGACAAAATATACAGCTCTAGAATACAAACATATTGTGTTATTTATAACCCTAAAATTCAAAGATGTCAATGTTTACAGTATATTTTTTTTCAAAGTAGGCACATTCCTGATACAACGTACCTTTCAACTTTTTGTTAGTGACATTCTTACTACGGGCTGTGAGTTAAAATTGGATTTCTGCTACCTTTTTATAAGAAAAATCATATCAACAAGAAATACCTTTTCTTGGATTCGGTGTACTCATACACCCTTACAACACACAAGTCTGTGTGTCGATAGTTTTGAACGTTCGGCGAACTGTTAAAATCCTTAACAGAAGACCACCGTTATCAGTGACTATTCGATCGTCTGTAAGTCAATATTACAGTACCACATTATTACGAAAAATATATTTACTCATGCAGAAAGGAGAGTATTACCGTGAACGCAGTAGCAAATCTACAAAAAGCTTTCTCCGTCACCTTGGGTCACTACGTTCATGAACTGCTTCCGCGGCTTTCCATGTCTCCTCGCGCGTTTGGCAGCGAGTCCTCGACGCCACGCCTCTTCTCGTGCGCTGTCCGCGACATGGGACGAGGACGACCGCACAGCTCGCCCGCCCCCCTGCGCCACTGCGCCAGTTTTGGGACGCCCGCAGACCAGCACAGTGCGCTCGCGCGGAACACGACGCGTCGAAGAGCGCGCCACTTTTCGTTTTCCTCCTCGCAGGATTCCACAAACCCTCGGTCTTTCTGTCTAGAGGTGCTAGGCGCGAGAATATTCTGATACGACTTCGGTCACTGCCGTTTCTCCCACGGGTATCTTTTCCGCAGGAGATCCACCCTCTATTTGCGATAGCTGCGAAACATATGGTGTTCTCCTGAAGTGTGGTAAGGTAAGAGATAGCCGCCGAAGGCGTCATCATGCTAGCTCTCTTGCAGAATTACTTGGAAATGAGAAAGGTTGTTTCGGCGAGCTTTTTAGCTTTTTATCCGAGAGACTAACATCTACAGCCTTATATAAAAAAAGAGGACACTGCCAATTATTTGGCTTTTAGTTGGAGTTTTTAAATCGCTTATCTGCACCTTTTCTGCCAAACCCTTTTGATAATTTGCCTCATTCGTTTTCAGTTTTAATTACATTACATTGCATTTTAGAAAAAAATGTTTTAGTTTGGCACTGCCAAAGTGCGTGCTGGTCAACTATTGTTTTAAACGGGCGCCAATGTCCTTAGCTGTTGAAGTGCTCTTAAACTTAATCATCTTTTCTTCGCCTGTTAATTTTTCTTTACGCACGTTGATTTTTCCTTTTTTCTTTTCATTTGTAATGTTGAAGAAGTGGAGGAGGAAGTTGAAGTTGACAAGAGGCTGAGGAAGAAGTTGAAGTTGAAAAGAGGCTGCGGAAGAAGTTGAAGTTGAAAAGAGGCTGCGGAAGAAGTTGAAGTTGAAAAGAGGCTGCGGAAGAAGTTGAAGCTGAAAAGAGGCTGAGGAAGACGTTGAAGTTGAAACAAGGCTGTGGAAGAGATTCAAGAAGAGGCCGAGGAAGGCAAAGGAGCTGAAGAGGAAGAGGAGGAAGCTGCAGTAAAGGGGACCTCAAGTGAAGGGGAAAGAAGACTTGTACTCGTCACCCACTGTGAGGCCCACTGTGATCGCGTGCGTCTTCTGCCGTCCTGTCGCCTCGTCCTGCGTCCTGTCTCTGTCACAATGGAGGTGGGCGCCTTCACTGCACCCCGGAGAGGGCTATTATCGCATTAGGTGGGTCGCCACCGCCGCAGCCGCCGCTGCTGCCACTGCCGCTGCCCCAGACGATGACACGTGGAGGACAAGAGGACGCGAGGGCGGGAGGACTTTCGCGGGGCGGACGTGGCTTCCCACGTCTATCACGCTCCCGTCCTCGCCTCTGAGTCCTTAGCTTTGGACGGGTTTCGAATCGGATGAAGTTTGTTTCATTTTGACAACACAGTAGATTTCGTGTATAACTATGTTCTTGAGAGTCTTATATTTATATTTTTGTAAGCGGACATCACTATAAGATATATCACTCAAAATGAGGAAAGAACGAACTGGGTATTAAAATTATATGTATTTTCAGGAAACATTTAGTTAATATGTACTTATGTAAACTTTACATAAAGAAAATACAACGTATATACGTATTAATTAAATTTGCAAATTTATAAAACAATATGTATGAATATCAGTGAATGCTTTGATTTTTCGGCTAAGATAAACTGAACCCACCTTCAACAATAAGACAAACTTTCTTGGCGACTGAAAAAGTCGGCATTTTGACTTATCGGTGCGATTTTTAATCTTGCCAAAAAGTACTGTTTCGTTCTAATAAAAGTGTTCAGTAGTAATCGAGAGGCGGATATTAACAATCATATCGATTGAACAGTGACAGATGTGTAACTAAGATCAAGCGTGTTGCGTTTTCTTCGCCGTGTATTAGAAATCTCGTAATGTGCGGCATTATTTTTTCCGGACTAATTAACATAAGGTAATATTTGAAATTAAACTATTCTAGCAGTTTCTTTCGTTAAACTCGGCGTATCGCTCTACTTACACTGTTATAAACGGAATTTACTATACTTTTGTCACATTAGTAAAGTATCGTCCAAAAATAGCCAACTGATTCGTAATTTTCTTGATATTTATTTGTTTAGCGGATTGAAGATTTTACAATATATCTCAATATCATAGTTCACTAATTACTCACAGGTGCAAGAACCAACTCATTATTATTTACAATTATATTATGTGCTCACAGCGAGAACTTTCATTAAGTCTATTGCAGTACATAACTTAAGAAATCTCCTGAAAACTCCTGACAGTTGCAGTGTGTCATTCTTTCAAATACATTGACGTCTCTTGAATATATTATTTATCCCATTTAATAGCACACATTTTACTTATATGAATCCGCGGGAGGCAAATATCTGTGAATATGTACCTAATACAACATGAAATGTAATGCGTTATGAATTGTACGATCTTCTTGTTACAATTCTTCTCAATAAATGTTTGCAGTAACCACACATTTCCCAATTTATTTTCCGCATTCCGCAATAACGCACTTTCCATTATTTGCGTCTGCCCTCGTGTTGTTATTCCAGTTATTTTCTTTCTCGCTGTAACAATAACATTTGTTTAATTAGGCGAAAATGTTTTCGATTGGTCGGTGGTAAAATTGCACTCCCGCCTTGTAAAGTTTCATGCTGTGTAAGCGGTGAAAAGTATATTGACATTCCGTGTGCCAACATGTAAACTACTGGAAGAGCAAAGCGAATGTAAAAATTACTCTGTTTTGTGCATACAATGTTATTAAGTGGAAGCGATGCGAATTTCGTCCCAAAGTTTTTTCTACCGTGATGAGATAAAATACAGATGTAGAAATATTGCGTTAGCTTTCACAAGTTGTTAGGTGTGAATGTATGTTTCTCTGCGATACGCTGACACTTAAGAGAATAAAATATGTAACGTTGTAAAGACAAAAATTGATTTTTGGGATAGCGGAATGACGTGGACAATTTAAGTGTATTGTTTTGCTTACTCGTGTGATGTCAGTAACTTCTCGCTGTTAAATTTGGAATTACGAACCTAGTTATTTGAGGAGTTAGTTATTTTTCGATCCTAGTTATATCAGGGTTTGTCGGTCAACCAATTACGTCTTACTTCATGGTTATGCTGTGGTTTTGAACATCGAGATGTATCAGATGAATCTTTTTTATTAGAGAAAACATATATTTTTATTAAAGAATTCGTAGAGAACACTCCAGTTACGTACTAGTTTCTAATAACATTTTTATTGTTTTAGTATACTTTACACTAGTACCTTGACATTTCCTTGTAAAAGGAAGAAACAGAAGAGTAGGTAGGATGCCAAAGTAAATCCACATTATTATTCCACTTTTCGAAATTGAATAATTTGTTACATTATTAAATGTTAATTTTTTCTATTTTGTAAATTTTTGGTACCAAACTTGTGGAAGAATCCAAGTTTTAATATAAAAAATCAAAAGAAAAATTTCAATTCTATTAATTAATTCTAGCATAATTGAATGTGTGATAAACACACACTGCAATGTTTTCTTTTTATTCGAGAAAAAACGGTGCCAGGGTGTATTTTATCTTAAACTTTATTCAGATTGACGAACTCAGCATTCTTCTCCAATTTGCGCAACCTACGTGAAGTCATACCCTTTGATTACCTTACCCTTTCCCTTACTCTTTACTTTTTGATGAAAATTCATGTATTATTTGCAATTGTGTATGTTATATACAATATATCGCATTGGTGTTTTGAAATATCGACACGATGATATTTTGAAGAAAACTTCTGTGTCTGATGAGAAAACTTTCGACCATCCGGAACACCATGAAGCTGCGCACTGGCGAGTTTTCAAGCTGCTATGTCGCTCTCTGCTTTGCATTTCCTACCAGGGAGGCTTCACGGCTCCGTTATAACGAGCTGGCCACAGCACAAGTCCTCAGATTTCCATAAGCGCATTTACGCTCGTAATGCCCGTACATCAAAAGTTCAAATCCTCTGGAATTATTGCCTCCCAACCCTTTCGTGTTTGTGTGCTCTATCGACCCGATTCACTTCCATCCTCGCGTGTAGTCTCGTCGAATCGTAAAGCCGTTTAGTGTAACGCTATTTTCCAATTAAAGACCAAATTCCGATATTCTTTATATGACGAGGATTTTTTTCCAATGGCCAATGGCCAGATGAATCGCTAATTTTTTCCACATTTAATAGGAGAAATAAATAGACATTTACGGCCGACAAGTTGTGATGTTACTGAAAACATGTTGCCATGCATACATTCATTTCTCGCAACAGCCGTGCAACTAGAAAACACATGAAAAGCGCGTATGGGTAAATGCATTTTTCAAGCGAGCACAACACGATAAGCCAACACATTATTAATAGCGTAAAAAATGCAATTTATTGTTCAGAAACAAGGATTTGGTAGTTGTTATGTCTTTCATGATGCAAAGGATTAGGCAATGACAAAACTCATTATTGTGGATGAAAGGCGCTAAAAAAAAAGACATAAACATTCCGAAATACCTGCAGGAGGAGAAGTCTCGAAGAGACCTAAAAAAGAAGACATAAATTAGATTGAAAATGTTTAATAATAAAAGAAATTAACATATTTACAAGACATGATGGCTATTGTCATTTTCTCTAATAAAAATAGAAGTAAAATCCAGAACAAAGTTTAGACGTTGGGTAGCAAATAAATAAAAAAAATAATAAAAAATAAATTATAAATTAATAAGTATTATTACGCACAACAGATATTGTAGCAAAACAAAAACAGGGGTTAATGAAGAAACAAAATCTCACGATTACTCAACAAAGTCTGCATAGCCTGATATGGTAAAAATAAAGAAATAAGCACAAAAGCCCTGAGAAACAAAGAACGGTGAGAAAAGAAAGGCGAGAAAAGAGATGAAAAGAAAAATATGGAGGATATATTCAATCCTTGGAGAAGTAGACTATGAGATAAATTGAATGTTGAAGTTAAACATATAGGAGAGAAAATAGAGCGCAAGATGGAGGGAAGAGAGAAGAACAAACATGGTTGACACAAACAAGCGCAAACGAATGAACAATCAGCCGCATAGAGTGGGGTAACAGACAGATGGCGACACAAACAAATATGTAAATTCAAGATGTGAACAGCCGTTCAGCAACATTCAATACTCGCGAATTCGTTGATGAAAACATATCGTAATGTGATATTCAAAAAGTTTTGGAATTTTTGGAAAACCCTTCGTCTGTCTCTTTTGGGAGGGTAGTTGGTGTTTCCTTGTTTCACGTTTATGGCATGTCCTTAACGATGAAATTGAACAAAATTTTAACCTTTCAAGGATTTAGTAATATTTCCGTTCCCTTTTATGTAGCATTATTAATAACTTCACTTCTATACAGTCGCTAGTACTGCGAAACGAAGGTAAACAAACCCTGCCCACTGACAGGCAGCCCAGAGGCGAACGCACACACACACACACACTCACACTCACACATCTCATCTCAGAGAAGAACACACAGCCAAGAAACGAACACATAGACAGCCAACGAACACACAGACAGCCAACGAACACACAGACAGCCGACGAACACACAGACAGCCGACGAACACTCAGACAGCCGACGAACACTCAGACAGCCGACGAACACTCAGACAGCCAACGAACACACAGACAGCCGACGAACACACAGACAGCCGACGAACACACAGACAGCCGACGAACACACAGACAGCCGACGAACACACAGACAGCCGACGAACACACAGACAGCCGACGAACACACAGACAGCCGACGAACACACAGACAGCCGACGAACACACAGACAGCCGACGAACACACAGACAGCCGACGAACACACAGACAGCCGACGAACACACAGACAGCCGACGAACACACAGACAGCCGACGAACACACAGACAGCCGACGAACACACAGACAGCCGACGAACACACAGACAGCCGACGAACACGCAAGTAGTCACATATAGGACCCACAGTCAGAGAGACAAACAGATGGTCTCAAATGATAAAGAAAACCCGAGCTCCGAATGTCGTGAGTCGCGTGCTCCAGTAGCTCACCTTCCTCCTCGGAGCACGCGGAGGGCCCAAGGGGAAGGAGTAAACAAAACTTCGGTGCCATTGTTCATCGTGTGGGAGCGCTCCAAGTGGCGCGGTGCGGCCTCTCAGTCCCCGGCCTCCCGCACGCCACGCGCCCATCAAGGCCACTTTGCCCAAGCGAGCCACCCGCCGCAAGAAGAAAAAGGAGGGGAAGGAGACGATCTCGATGAGAGAGACGAAAATGGAGAGAATAAAGCAGAAGAGGAGGAGGAAGAAAGAGAAAAAACATGAAGGCTAAGAAGATCTTGATGACGGAGAAGAAAAAAGAGAATAAAGGAGCGGAGGAAGAAAAAAGAAAATGAAGAGGAAGGACAGGAGGGTGTAGTAAATGGAGATAATAAAGAGGAGGAGGAGGGCAAGAACAGGAACGAGAAGGAGTGAATATCGAAGGGAGAAGGAAAAAGGGATTAAAGTAGAGGCGGAGGGGGAAGAATAAAAAATGAAGTGGATGGAGAGGATCTCGATGAGGGAGAAGAAAACCGAGAGCTAAGAGAGGAGCAAGAAGAAGAATAATATGAAGAGGGCGACAGGATGTCAAGGAGGGAGAAGAAAACAGAAAATAAAACAGAGGAGGAGTAGGAAGACGAAAATGCCGAAAGAAGTAGAGGGGCAGAGAGAAGAAACGAATGAAAAAGAGGAAGAAAAAATCGATGAGAATGATGAAGTAAAGGTGAAAGCGGCAGGACAAATAAATGAGAAATACGATGAAGAAAAATAATAGGAATGAATGAGAGGAGGTGGCGAAACAAAAATGAACAGAATGGAGCCCGAAGGAGAGCATGGGAGAAAAGAAGGAAAAAGTAACAAAGTGCATTTTTGTTGAAACAAAAATCACGACAAACTAGAGCAAAAATAAACCTAATAACGTATCTTCTGATTGAACCAAAGTTCAGATTCGTAACAAATCGAGATGTTTCTATTATTCGTCCTGTACATTGGAAATCGTTTATTCCGTAATGAACCTTTTTTTTTTAATTCGTGAAAAAAATTTTAATAATTCATTTACTGGTGCAATTAGTGACAATCGTCCATTTGGGTATAGTACGAGTATATCTACTTGCGTGATAATTTAGTAGCTTATTTTCGATTTTATGTTGCAAACAATATTACGTTGTGAATGAATTGAAGATCGCATCAGCTATAATATTGATCCCCAACGTCATTGACAACGAACATCTTGACACAATACTAGCATATTTCACTTGTTCCTCATTTTCCTCCACGTTGTTCACGCTAGGTCCATAAAATTAGCGGTGTCTGGAGGAGAATTCTCGCGACCGACTGCTCTCATCGATAATGCTCCGTGGTTTCACCGATTAAGACCAGGAGAATGTCAGAGCAGTACCTCAACGAGCGGGTACATGCAGCGCGCGATCTTTCCTTCCTCTTCCTTGTCCTACTCTCTGCTTCCACACACTCTTACAGTTAAATGCACTGCCACAGACGTCGGGAGTTCCGTCGGGGGCTTAGAACGTGCCCTGGCTGGGTCGATGTTCTGCTGGGGGTGATACCTGGAGGAGGAACTCCTCCATGGCGACGTGTGGGGTGGGATCTATCGTCCAGCGGGGAAAGTTCACTGCCACCTCCTGAGATAAGCATTCACTACACATACGTGAATAATGACCATAGCAGGTGACCTGCCCGGAAACCTCAAGCAATCAACCAATCTCAAAATTAGCCCTAAAACTAAACCTTTTCTTTCAGATGTTTGGAGGTGAATTTTAGCGGTTTTAAGTATCAGAGTTTGTATGAAAGAGATTCTCTGAATGAAATTGACAGCTGTCGACTTTCTGTATTCGAACAGAGCAGATTTACGTGCGTGGACAGTTACGTACGTCTTATACCACCCCATACACAGCAAGGTATTTTCTTGAACCCTTGGGGAATTATTTCACGTTTCATATTCGCAGAGAACTTGAGGTCATATTTTACTGGAAAAAACATCTTCTGTGTCGATATCCAGCGTTCTCACGAGCATAATTGACGCAATTGCGTTCCATTAAACAAGTTTATTTACGTAAATGAAAAATGATTCAGCAAGAGTGAAGCCGAAACTTTGGTTAACGAAGGCATCTCAGGAACTTAATCTAAGACACTTGTTCCAGCACGAATGCCCGCTCTTCTTCCAATCAGTCTCAGACGAGAAGGACTACCAGGGGTTCTCAAAAAGAAACTCCTGCTATATTACTTAATTAAAAGCTGGACGTGAACTGAATTAGTCATGTCGATAGCAAGCGAAGTGGAATTTTATTACTTTATTAATTAAATTTTATTAATTAAGCTCGATGTTTCATTAAAATTTGATTTGTACAGCACGAAGGAAAGAGCCTGGTGAATAACGATGGTAGGGGAAGTTATTTAAGAGAAAAAAACTTATAAGTGGCTTTGTTCTCGATATCAGTAGCATGGGATCTTTTTTGCTTTTTTTAGTTGCTTCTCTTTTTTTCTGAGCGGAGACTAAGGAATAGGAATGAATTATGATACAAGTTGAGTGGTTGAATTAACATTTATATTCTAGAAATATTATTTTTATTAACATTTGTGTGTGAACTAAATACGTAAAGAAGATACAAAATAGTCAATGAAACACAAATATAAATATGAATATGAATTTCGGTAAATAACACTATTATAATGACTATTTTAACTTGCTATAATATTTATTGTAAGTTTTAAATATAACAATATTTTGACAGGCACTAGTAAAAGCGACCACTAGTAAAAGGGTTTTCATCGCGTGCTGAAATTTCAGTATTTAGAACAAGTGCTAAAAGTAAGACGATGATCAAATGTTCAGATCTTAATGAAACAGTACGAATGCAACAAAGAAAACAAAATACTTTCGTCTGACCGCATCAGCTACCATTGACCTGAACGTAACATAGTACACAATTAAATGATTTGTTTGACTTAAACCGAAAGTCAGTAAGGCTGCCTAAAAATAGCGTATTGCACAAGTGGCAAATGTGATTTTATTTTGCTCGTAGTAATGCCCCTCTCGAGTTATCGGGCTCGGGTCCAAACGCTTTCTACTCTCAAAATAAAATGTGACTTTTACCACTCGTATCGTAAATAGTAATTGGCAAACTTATCACTCTTTTGCGATATAATTATATTTTTGTGCAAGTGAACTGCAATTTTGTATTCACATTTTATATTTGTATTGATGTGGACAAACACTTGGAACAAATTTAGAGAACAATGCGCATCTGCTAAGACGTTTTACTTTGTGCAGAAAAAGCGATGAGGTTGTGCCTTAAAATACCATTTTATGAACGATTTAGTACGTCAAAGTAAGGAATTGTATAACGATAGTAAACTACAAAACAGATGAATAGCGCTTTTCATTATACTCATATTTTCTGCATATATAATGCATCTTATGAATGTTCGTGCTCAAGAAAGAAATTTCTTAGAAAATGAACTGAGGTACCGTTAAGCTGGATACGTCGTTCTCAGACATGTTCTCAGTCCAAAAACAGGTTTATTTACTCAGTTTTAGTTTGCATGACTGAGACTGTGTTTGTTCGATTCCCTGAATTAACGGGAAAGGTAACGGACGTGACATTGAAGGTCGCTGCTCTGAAGATTCCATTTTTCTCTCTCTTCAAATGATCTCAAGAGTGAATGAAAACGGTTTGGGGAACTGAATGATTGTGTGGTGAGAATACGTTTTCACTTGTGGCGAGGCTAATGCATTTGGACCCATCCACGATATAAATTATTTCAAAAATCTGCATTATGAGAATTTATGAAAAGGAAATAGCGTAGAATTGTCAGGAGTTTGATAAAAAAATACTCAGAAGTATTCCACCCAGCTCATTTAACGGCATTAATACAGTACTGACTTACTATTACAATAAAGTGATCGTACTGGCTTTTGTACATTCATTTTTCCAATGAAACATCGATTCAGAAATGATCTAGAAATTGTGGGCACGAAATTATGAAAAAAAAAATTTATTAATGGAACGATCTGATATAAACACTATTATTTACTGAAAAAGCACTATTGCCGTTTTTCAAATGAGTCAATTTTCAGTTTCTAACCAAAAGTAATAAATTATATAAATATATTGAGAGATATATCTATTTTTTCTCGAATTAGGCATTTCAGCTGAAATGTTTCATTGTGTCAGTAAATTATAATAGGTACCCACTTAATTAATTGTTTTCCTTGATTAAAATGGTTTTAATCTCTAGCATGATTTTTCTTAAACTAGCGTCTATCTATTATTTCTTTTACAACCATGTCATTTCTTTTGAAGATAGACTCTGTGAATTACAGTTAGATTCTTTCTACCACCTCCAATGACTGCTTTTCGTCACTTCCTCGTTGTAATGTAATTTGAATAAAATACCTGACATTGATTTCACCTCTTCGGTGCCGTAAATACGAGTCATAAGAAACGGTACTGATGGAACTTCATATGAAGTCAAACACAAACTCACATCCATGGATTTATGCACTAAATAGGTTTGGTAATTATTTGCTTGATTGTTAAAATCGACATAAACAACCAAAAAGGAAACACTTGCCTATTAAATCAAACACCAACGAGATTGTGATCATTTTAGATTTTAATGCACTTAATAAGAAATAATTTATTTTTTTGTTACCAGTTGTTAGTACCTGAAGTACTACTCTTAAATGAATCCTTTTTGTATTATACGGAAGACTTGCTCTATTAACATGGCCTAACTCCCCAAGAAGTAATAAGAAACATACCATCGTTGTCCTATCAATCCAGTGGTTGAACTCGTTCCTTTGGAGTCTTACGGGGAATTCGAAGAAGCTAACTGGTTTCTATAACCTTTTTACCTGACTGCGTGAAGCAATCAAGGGAGTTATGTTCTTGAAGAGTTTGTGTACCTTCGGATTTATATACACACGAGTACTAGCACAATACCCGGGGTTGTCCGGGCTTTGCAGCTTCATATGCAATCCTCGTAAAAGAGAAAAATATCTATTTTATACAAACCACGGCGTTTAAGATTATTATTTTACCTATAAATGGTTCAAATTTTAAGAAAGTACTATAATTTTCTTTCATTTTATTCTTCGGTCCAATGCTGTTAGTTTAATTTGTTTTATCTGGTACCCCTTGTTTCTGGCCTCTCTCAAATCTGTTACGTACAAGTTCTGTTGCACCGCTGCTGGCCTCTGGCGAAATATATTAGAAACCACGTACTCTTAGCGAGAGGCGAAAAACATTGATCGTGGTGCATCTGCCAACATATTTAAATTATTTCATTTTCCGCATTTGTGTTGTATTAATCTTTACCAAACTTTGCAAGACCTCTGCAACGATCCTGAAGAAGAGATCGATTGGTTGATTGTTAGTGATTCCGGGCGCGTCAACTACTAGAGTGATTAGTCCCGTAAGTATCGCGCATGAGTTTGCTCACGAGGTGGCAGTGCACACGCTGTATGGCGAGATCTGGCGCCAGCGTTCCGTCGGCTAGCGGTTTTTCCCAACCAGGTATCTCCCACCAGCGGGGCACCGCCCCAGCCGGGACAAGCTGTAATCGCCTGACCGATGTCCTGCCATGTCTGGTAGGGTAGTGTATGTTAGCTGAAGAAGAGTCTGTAGAAACTTCGTATCTATTCATGCATTACATTTTGTGGTATCGCTGACGGATACCTGTCGTTGAATAAAATTTTATTTGTATAGATGACAGTTGTCTCTAAGTTTCAGGCAACTCCGCATGCAACAGTGTTCGCAACATACAGGAAATCTCGATCCATCAGAATTTGACCTGCAGAACACTAGTGCTACGAAAGCAGCAAATTATTTTTTGCTATCTCTCCTTTAATTTAAAACATAGTTTAGAGTGTCCATAAAGTCCTTCCAAGATTTCAAAAATTATTACAGATACATTGCCGCAGCTACGTCAGTAGTCCGCTTTACGAAAGAAAGATAAATCTCGTGAAATTGTTTTATAATTCCTTAATTGTAAATAAAAATCGAATAGAGTGCATCGCAATCTCTGTTTGACAAAATGCCTTTACCCCAGGAAAAGGCGAAGTGTGTTCTACGGTTTCATGAGAAGCAGTCCGCGATTTGAAATCCAGCGCATTGAATATAGGTGTAATAATTAATAACATAATTTAGTCGATATAGTGCTGACTGACGCGCTGAACTGAGACGATAGCCGAGCCACGCCTTTTTATCACACCAACTTCTTATAAAGAACATTTATTTAAATAAATAAAAATAATTGACTTTTAATGAAGTAAGAGTTCTCTTTCGCCGTCTGTAGCTACAACTCATGTTTCAATTGCTCCTAACGGACGGCTGACGTTTAATTACGTAAGGACCGCTTGCCGTTAAGAGTGAGCTCAGCGAGTTTGGTTGCGTGAACTCGATATAACAGTACAGTGTTACGAAAAATAATAAATTAAGAGGAAACACGGAGGCCTGTAATTCTCAATTGTGGTAGGTCAAATACTGTACGAGCCTTGTAAGGGAAGTCCCTCGCGTCCTGGTCTTTGAGAGTAGGCCAGCGGAGTCGGTAGTTTGTTGTGGTTGTCAGCCAGAGTTCAGGAAACACGAACCGACCGGTTGGACGTAGACATGATGTGCGCGTGTGTTGGGCAGCATACGGTTGTGGAATGGGAAGGAAGAGAATTATCTTCAAGGTATTCGTGGAATGAGTGGAATTGTTAATCAGATACCTTTAACATCTATGTTTGTTAATTTCAAATTTGGCTTTATGTGGTAAGCCCTTTTTATCTGGATTTTATTCAAGGGATTTAATTTTGGAATTGGAATGAATAAGAAATTTTAATTTATTAAATTTGTATTGTTCTTTCTTTTTACTGGATTAACTGTTTGTTATACTTGGGGAATGGGAAGGAAGGGGGGGATGGAAAGGAAAAAAATGGGAACGTAACGTACGCGAGTGCTCTGGGTTAGAGTCAGGACATCTTGAGGGTCACCAGGTGTGATCAAAACTACGGCCCTGCAATAGAATTGAAGTATTGATCTCATCTTCGGTGTACAAGGAAAATGACACATCTCAGTAATTCTCGTTTTCCAGGATAACGGTTTTAAATTAAGGAGAGCCGAGACTTACTCCTGCTCATAATTTGACCAAAATGCGAAAAGAGTTCGCTCAAATGCTACTACGTAATTGATACACATACTTAAATATAAAAAAAAAATATTAGTAAATGTACTTAAACAAAATGTACATTTTTAAAATGTCTAAAATTTAAGTAAACGGAGTAGATGTAATTTTTTAAATGTAATATTCTTCTGGAACACGTCTAAATTCTTGGAGTTATTCACCTGCAGGCGAATGCACCGTATGCATGAATACAAATATCACTATCTAATAAAGAAGAATGTTATGGGGTAATGTTTGTGTATAATAATAATGTATAATAATGTATAAGTGTATAATAATAATAATGTATAATGTATAATAATAATAATAATTAATAAAGAAATTGTGAGAATATATTTGTATTAACGATACTGCTGGATAACGGTACGACGTATATTATAATGCATTAAAATAACGAGCCATCGTGAGGGTGTGTTAATGAATTAAACATATCGTTAGTGCGTCTCTGTTTTATATGGTAATTTTTGATAGTAGTGTTTCAGTTTCCAATATTTTCATTTAAGCAAAATCGATTACTCTAATTTTCATAACTTGCAAGTTTACAACTAGTCTTATTATAGACTATGTTACATGTTAAGAACGTTTTAATATTTAGTCAAACACTTAATCCATTCACCATTCTTACCATCAAGAACCAAAGTAGTTTTATGTAAATGAAAATATTACACGGGGACCATAATTCGAAAGAGTGTCATTGTGGTATCGAAATGCAAATTTACGACAGTATCGAGTAACACAGTAACACGAGTGCTTTATGTACTACTGGACTACTTACACAAAGTTCCTCTTTTTTGTTCGAAAATAAAAGAGCATTCTGTAGCGCACGAAGACACCGCCCCTGTGGTACACCCGGCTTCTATACTTCACTGAGTCATAACCATTGAGCCCATTACATATTCGTGGAACGCATCCCTCTTAAGAGGCGGTACAATGGGCTCGAGAACGTGGCATACGTGAGCTGCTTTTTATACTTCCCTCTTATGAGGAAGGAAACCGATGGCTCCCGGAGGTTGGTTGTCTCGCTCGCTCTAGGGCGAAATTGTGCTGGGGAGAATGTTTTTAACGATTGCGTCGATGTACTTCTTAATGTAACAATCTTCTGGGAGGAGGAAATGATAGAATATGCGATGTACGCGTCTAGGTTTATTAAATAAGTTTGGAATTTTAGTAGATTAGAGGTTTTCATCTCCTGGTTGCTTCTTTACACCACCTTCCGCCTACACCACCTTCCCCACAGCTTTCTTCGAAGTGTTGTTTCAAATGCCGTTCGAAGTGTAGAACATAGGGAGATACTTCTTTCGCTTATCACATTGTACGAGGAAATGTAGTTAACGTTTGCAATTACGTTTGTTACTCTATTTTTTTTTTAATATTATCCTTTTTGATAGAAAACCAACGCATTGAGTCTGATGGGAAGTGTGATCTGATACTTTTTTAACAAAATCCCAAACTTTTGAGAATTATTGAACTTTGTTGCATTGGATGTTTTAATGTCTTTGAACTCTGTCGAGTCGGAGGAGTCATAGCATCGCTTGGCCTTTCTCCTGAGCCTCCATAGTGAAGAGCTTCTCCTCGTCGTGGATAGTGGGTCGAAGAGCGGTGACAGATTGGCCTGTCCCTCTGGGAAAGTGCCGGATGAAGACACGTTTTAAACACAATAATGATTAAGAAAGAGGTATTATTTGTGATGTTATTTTAATACTACTAACAATTCATAGTTTCAAAAAAAATTTTAGACGACACCAAATTCAAATTATTTGTACTAGTTACAGTACGAACAGCAATATTTACAAACAAATCATCAGATATTTTATTTTTGTATCCTTAGGTATTTAGAATACATAAATTTATATTCATTTATAATTAAGAGAGCTATTTATTTCTACAGTACAGTATAAAACATATTTCTTTAATTTTTTTATCAACTGTATATAATTAAAGTCAAACTTTACGAAACTGAGAAAAGTTTTGTAAAAATAATTATTAGAACAGAAATGTAATTCTGATCCATGACCCTCGATAAACAACTACAGTTAGGCGCATAGCAAGTAATATTAGAATACGCGTTCTTATACTAAACAATGACTGCATATTATCTAATATTGTTATCAATCTGCCCCCTTTCACAGAACGAATGATGAAATAAAAACGAAAATTATAGTGCGTTAGGACTTTTACAAAGTCAAAACGATATTAGTATTGTAACATCTTATTACAAAACTGGATTGGTTATGAAAGTCGGACTAACGACCACTTTTTATTATTCTTCAATTATGGTATGGTCATAAGGTGTCCTACGATATTTGTTTTGCAAATAAATATTAAAAACCGCCTGTCCCTTTTACATGAAGGTGCCCTTGCATCGCAGTGGCTTCCGGTGCTTAAGCGCTCACGACTCTCTTCGCCGGCGCGAACCAACTTCACACACAGTCGGAGGCGATGGATGTGGCGGTTGTGGAGGAGGTGGTAGTGGCGGTTACGATGCCAGCGGTGGTGGTGGTGGTGGTGGCGACGGCGGTGGTTGTGTCGGGGGCGGCAACGGCGTCGTCAGTGGCGTTTGTGGGGGCGTGGTGGCGGCGGCGGCAGTGGCCATGGGATTCTGGGTACGGGGCGGCGGCGGTGACCGTGGAGTTGTGGGAGTGGGGCGGCGGCAGGGACCGTGGAGTTTGTGGTGGCGGGACGGCGGCAGTGACCGTGGGGTTTGTGGGGGCAGGACATGGGCGGCTGTGTCAGTGGGGTTTGTGGGGGCGTCGGCGGGTACCGTGGGGTTGTAGGGTTGGGGCGGGGGGGGTCGACGAGAGCGGTGTCGATGGTGACGGCGGGCGTTGCGGGGGTGGTCGGTGGTAGTGATGGCAATGGGGGCGATGACGGGAGCGGCGGCGGCGGCGGCGACGGGGGCTCCGGCGGTGGCGGCGGTGGCGGCGATGGCGGCGGCGGTTCCTCTCTCACCCGCACGCCGCGACGGCCGCTTTCAAGTGACGCGCGGAATGCGCCGTGCAAATAAACAGCGCACTCGCACGGCCCGGCGCGGGTGGCGCGGGAGCTTCGGGCCTTCGCGCGTAGTACGCGCTACCTCCTGCCAGGGGGCCGCGAGGGGTGGCTCAGGGCATCAGTTGGTGTCACGGCGGTGCATCTGACTGGGAGGTCCGAGGCTTCCCACTCTCGATGGTGACAGGTGTTTCGTCTCTACGCAAACAGCTAGGTCGAATTCAGCCGCTCGCTGTCTGGAGGAGAATTCTAGCGGTCGGCTGCTCTGATCGGTAGTTTTTCATAGTTTTTCCGGTTCACACTAGATGAACGCCGGAGCAGTCCTCTAACAAACGGGCAACGGACCGCGCGCGATCTTTCCTTCCCCTTCCTTATCCTATCCACACACTTGCACTTACATGCACTACACTGTCACACATGCCGGGAGACCTTCCGGGATCTTAGAGCTTGTCTTGTCCCTGCTGGGGTGGTACTCCGCTGATGGGATATGTCTGGTTGGGAACCCCCCCCCCCCTACACGACAGGAGTTCGGGGCGGATCTCAGCATCCAGTGGAGATCACCTTTTCCTCCGAAGGGAAACATGCACTACTCTTACGGGACCATTGACCTTGTCAATTGACGTCAATTGATGTCAATTGATTAAACTAGTGTTGTAACGACTAAATGATTCTTTTAATTCTGTGGAGTAACTGTTCAGAATTTTTAATGATTTATATTTATTTTTTTTAAATGCAGAGAATGTAAATTCAACACCCGAAAAAGATTTTATTTTTATTTTAATGTGGTGCATTCACTAGTGAATCAAACAAAAAAAAACTATCCTCGTTATCTTCTTCATCTATATTTAAAGTGTTTTAAGTATTTCTTTTTTAAATTCACCTATGTTATGTAAATAAATACATCTCCAGAATACATTTTCAAAAAACTAAAAAATACAGTTCTTTAAATACGAAATTTACTTAAAATACTTATTACAAGTATTTAAATACTGCCCAACCCTGGTCACAAACTACCTTTAGCCGCTTGCATTCAGGTACTAAGTTAAACGTGAAGAGAAGAGGGAATGCAAGAAGAGGAGAAAGAGGCAGCGTGGCTGAAGAGGGTGTGAGAGAGACGGGCTGGCGTTTGCAAAAGTTATGTTTGCCTTTTCAGGTGCCACGCGTTTGTCAAGCACTCTTCTCTAGCAGTCTCGATGTGTCTGAGGCAAAACTTCAAAGCAGACTATTAGGAGTTGGAGCTCTGCACTGCTCAGAGTGAAACGAAACCTATTCCTATGAAGTCAATGATCCGGTTATTTCAGAATTGTTTCACTAATTTACAAATTCACACTGAAATTCCTTGTTTAATATTGTAGATATTTTCTTTGGAAGTCCCTTATCTGCGAAAATCTTGATGTACATTTGGCATATACAGATTCTAAAGAGAAACTTCAAAGCTCGGTTTTTAGAAGTGTGTATGCATGGTTTGCGGGGCAGATGATGGAAATATGTCTTTGATCTTAACGTAGTTTTGATTCGTGGGATTTCGTTTTTCTCTTTTAGAACGTTACTACTCAACGACGTACTGGTGAAACGAAATTGTGTCTGTTGTCTGTCACATCATATCAAAAGGCTCATAGTAGATTGATGAATGAAAAAGAGAAACCCAAATTTAAAAAGAAATGCAGAACAAAGTCTTATAAGTTCGTTTTTTTAATAGAAATGCTTAAGTTTGTACCGGGACCCTATTGTAGGAGACATTAGCTGGTTTTAAATAATTAAAGTAAATATTACTACTTTTTATCGTTCCCAAATCGCAAACGAATATTATTGTTCTTCTTTCCTTTTTCCCATGACCAAGTATCCAATTTGCTACACATCTTTCAAGTAACCCTGTAAATTAGCATTTTACTGGATACTGTATATTATAAGTTGTTGACATTGTTATAATATTGCATTTACTTTATTTTCCAGATAAAATGTTTTCGTGATTATCCTATTGCTGTTCTGTGGAGGTATTCAAGACATGTGAGTTACACTTTAACCTTTATGTAGTAGTATTATATACTTTTCTATAGAATGTAATAGTTATTTGTTATCATTGGGACATTTAATTTTACGAGTTGTATTCATGGTGACACTTTGTATTTTGAGTTTGCGGGAAGCCTTTAAACAGTGCTTTTGCTCTTTCTACGACGTCAGTTTGAAAATAGGGAAGGCAACAGATTGAAGAAGTGACAAATTGAATGATTAACAGTGTTCAACGGTATTTTACGGGAGTTTTGACATCATTCACGCTTAGCATCATTCAGCAAAAACTGAATAGAAAAACAAAGCTATCGACGACTTTGGCCTCAAAAATCACTAGGGAATATCGCCGTTTGTGCACGAGGACCACGCCCTCCGTCAGGTGGATAAACGCTTAAGCAGGCAAAACGCGCAAGCAGGCAAAACGCGCACACATTAGAGAAGCGACGTCGTCAACAAAACATAATTTACTTTAAAATATCGATGTGCAAATTTAAGAAATCGATGTTTTAAAACCATCGATGTTTTTAAACATCGATATTTTTAAACATCGATATTTTTAAACATAGATATTTTTATAATTGCTGTAGTAACCTGAAATATTAATATGAGTGCGATGGAAGTTTTAACTTGACAGTGACCTTGTTTATCAATTTATGATAAGATTTAACTGACAAAACAATGTAGAAAATAATATTACAGTCTTATATAGCTGAATAATGTTTTATAACTGCAGTTAGATTAAACCTAACATATTGTAAAAATGTGATTAACTATAATATTTTTGTTCTTGTCATAATTGTAACTATTATATTGGAATATACAATTGTATAATGACAGGAGTCGCTGATGACCTTGACGTTATAAAGCGACCATAAATAAATAAATTAAAAAGTATTAATTAACAGCACTCAGGGATATATCGAGGGATCTCGGCTCCCTCAGTTCGCTGTACTACTGAAAACTACAACTGCAGCTTCGCGCCTACTGCGCATGCGTTGACAGACTCTTCGTGTGTGGGAAAACGAGAAAAGACGTAGGATATACCAGTGCATCAGGGTCGTCTCTCGGGGGGAGAGATAATCTGCTTTGTGACGGTGGTATATGAAAGCGTACGCTTCGTTCGAACACATGAACTTGCATTAGTATCACCAGTTATTGTTTGGTATTTTTAGTTTTAGAAAATAGGATAATGAGACTTTTTCACTCACACAAATCGTCGACATCGTAATAATATTGTTCAGAAAACATCGATGTTTGAAACATCGGAGTTTCAGAAACAAACATCGTTGTTTTGAAAGTATCGTCATCGATGGCGAATCCCTAACACAGATAAGCACTCTTTAGGGTCCCCCTGAGCACCCAATAATTTTGAAATATGAATATATTTAATTATAATGAAATAATTTTATATTTTTTTCAATTGCTACAAATCAGTGTGAAGAATATTTCGGAATGAAAGCATTTAGTGCAAAAATGCACATTGAAAGTATTTGCTATCGTGCTTGTTAATGACTTCCAACTTTAAGGAGCGGCTTTGTGAAATTGATAAACTTCAATTTCTCAAACACCTGCTGATTCTTAAATATTTATGTACGTATCTATAAAGAGTGTCAGAAAACTGACAAATGTCGTATTGATCACGAAAGGTTTTTCAAGCTACAAATGTTTTTTTTCATTTTTTGTGGGGGCGTATGTTTGCCACTAGTTGGAGAGCTGAGTCGAATTTAATCCCTCTGTGGAAGATGGCTGCTTGATTGTTTTTCATGGTTTCTGCAATCAATACAAGCCGAATGCTGGAGCAGTAATGAACGAACCAATAATGAACGAACCACAGGCCTCAGAAGGTCATTCCTTCTTCATTTTTGTCCCTACACACACGCTCTTAAATGCACTACACAACAACACATGTTGAGAAACCAGTCGAGATATTACAACTTGCCCCGGCTTGGGCGGTGCTTCACTAGGGTGTGACGCCGCACAGCATATGTAGGCGTGCACCGGTTATCACGTTACAAAGATGGGGAAACACCGCCACCTCCCCGAGATATAACACTTACTACACTTACGGGATTGATCTTAACCGTTGACGCACCAGGACTCAATAACATCTCTCCGATATGTGTGTCTGTGTGAGAGGCGTGTGTCTGAGTCTCTGATCGTCTGTGCGAGTTTGATCGTAGTCAGAGCCCTTTCAGATATGAATGCGACGCTGGCCGCCACTAAGGCCAGCCCGGCCCGGCTTGCTCAAGCATGATTCAGCGTCATTTGTTTCGCGTGCCCGGTGTTATCCAGCCGGTGGCGGTGGCGTCGGGCCGGGCGGGAGTACACATTCACGGCGGCGGCGGCGGCGGCGCACAGTGTGTGATTTCAGGATGCTAGCCGCTCAAAATTATTTTCTCGCAAACTACTCATTTAATTTTGACCAAACTTTGCACACTTACTTACCTAAAGGTACTTGATCATCTCTGATGACGGTGAAGCCCGCATGTATAGGGTTATAAGTTCGATTCCAGTTGATTCACAGAAAAAAAATGTAAACCTCTTGTATCGTTACAAAATTCACTCACAAATGTTTGTACACCAAAAACATGAATCATTAACTATTTACACAATATAAAGTTACAATATTTGTGTTCTATGTTGATGTACTTGGCAACTCTTGAACATTTTCGAAGCACAGTAACTGTTTCGCTTCATCCGAAATTTCCTGCGATTTTGTTTTTGGTGATTTTCTGATGCTGCTGACGAAAGGATCAGATGATACCAAGAGTCTGTGAAACAGATCAGTGTTTGTATTCAGCCTCGAAGATTTTCGGGAGAAACATTCTCTGAAACGTCTGTAGTCTTCGTTACGCGCTTCTTGCGCTTCCTCTGAAAGTTGCCCGATTGGCAGAATATTGCTGTCAATTACATCTTCACCATGAACAAGAACTTTATGCACAGATACTGGCATGTAGTACGAATTATAGTGTTTCAAATAAAGTTATTTTGTGATTTTAACATATGTCCCGAAATTTAACTTATTAATTTCATGGCCACAAGCAAGAGTTTCCAGAATTATTTTAAATCGATGAATTAAATCTTCATGGATTCCAGTTATAGCAGCACTTAGAGTTTCGTTTTTGAAAAATCTCCGGGCAGTATTGCCGTCATTACTGTTACCATATCCTTTCTTCGGCCTGTCAATAATTAAACCCATTTCTTTCTGAAATCGCTGCTGGATGTACTTCTTCCTTGCTTCTACAATTTTCTTATCTTCATCACACCTAACGGCCCAAATTTTTACTTCCAAGCGGTAAGAAATGTGTAGAAGACATTCAAAAAATCTGATCATAGTATGTAAAGGTGATAAGCCAAATTCAAACATACTTGGATTGATCTGTTTATACTTTGAGCAATCCATAACATTCATTTCTTTAGGTGTTGCACCGCATATGTAACACTTCTGTGATGAAGTATACTGCGATAAACTATTACAGACCTTGCCATCGACCATGGTGCACAGAAGTTTGTGGGTAACTACAATGGTTTTCGTTTCTGTCACGGAAAATGTTGATGGCACTAGTTCCTCTATTTGAGAGCGATCGCTTCCCATTTCCTCCCTAATAACAGATTGATTTTCTTTTACATAACTGACTTTAATAGTCCTACAAAATCGAGTTGATGATGATCGTGCATTTTTCCATATAATATTTTTACCTCTTCTCGTGTCTGAGTAGAGCTGTAGTGGCACCAATGATACACTAAAAATGTTTTCGTCAGACTGGTATTCACTGTCATAATATTTTTGTTTATAGCAGCTCTGATCCGTCGAACCATCACACCCTCACTTTGAAATTAGCACGCATTGTATTTCATCTGTCTCTATGCTTTCTAGATCTTCACAACTCACTGCGCACAATCTAGAAACGGTGAGGTCCAGTAGTGCTTGCAATTTAATTTCTACATACTGCTCTGTGACTTCTACACTTTCCTTTGGAGGATAACATTTTTCTTTGGCCTCTTTCACAACATGATACGGCGGGTAGAGTTCACAGTCATATTCAAGAGCATTTTCCCTCATTTCCTTGTACTGGTTTGTTGACATATGCAGATGAATCATTAATGCAAGAGCCTGGTCTCCGTTCATACGCCTAGGCTTCCTAGAAATCTCTTCTCGAGCTTTCAACAATCTTGTAGCACGTTGAGGTGAAGAAGGGAGAGCTCTGCGACAATTTTTGCTGCATTTCTTTTACCAGAGTCTCTAAGACATTTTTGAGTAGCTGCAACTAATTCAGAGGACGTTGCTGTATCGACTATAGCCTTCACCTGTCTTCGCTTTGTAGCAACACTAGCATCACTAAATAACTTTCTTGGTCGTCCTACTTTTGTTATAGATGAGTTTGGATTAGTGGTTGATGAACCCACACAAGGAAATTTCTCTTCGAATTCGATTTCTTTTGAAATCCACAATTCGTTTCGTTTCAAAAATTTCTCTTCACATCTTGCCGATGTTTGCCATCGCTCACTAATTTTTGAACACAGCTTACAAATTGCGATTTGAAGTGAATTTCGGATGTCCTCTGAACAATCTTCTAAGCCTAGTTGAAGAGTTACATGCTCTAACACCTTCTTGTTCCGTGTTTGTACCGTATTTGAGCGCCACACCTCGAAAAGCGCGCGTCGCGTAATGAGCGGCATCGTCACTGAAAATAATATATTACGATTGAAAGAGCAGCTAGGGGCAGCTGGAATGTCATTAAAATAATGAAGAATAGTCTCAGAAATACATTCATGTTGAGTTTACGGCGGGAAGTCACGGGGATAACTTTATAACTCAAGATAAAGAAATAAAAAAAATTGAAAATTCAGACATTTTAAGACTTCATTATGAGAGTCATTTCAATATTAATTTTTTATTTAAATATCTCGGAATTAATACAAAACTAAAGTACAAACCTTACTGAATCCGATTCAGTCAGAATTATCAGTATAACTGCAAAGTAAAGGCGTCAATGCGTGCTTCTTCTACACTCTGCACAAAGCAACTGCACCGGGCTCACGACGCCCTGCCTGAAAGGGTAACTTGACCGCTCTGTTTAGGCTATATTTCTTCGGCCAGCGATAAACAAACTGTGCACCCATGTGCTCTCACTACCTAAGAAGGCATTAGTTTCTTCAGCTTCCCTTAAATGCTGAGTTGGGAAAAGGGTATTTTGAGCGGCTAGGTTCGTCAAATCTCACACTGTGCGGCGGCGGCGGCGGTGGCAAGAGGTTTGTTTGCGCCAGTGGCTGGGCCGGCGCCAAGTGGGTCCCAGCGGAGCCGTTTCGCCACCGCCGCCGCATTCATAAGACGGCGCTTCCGCTCCCGCCACGCGATCCAACTGGCTGCGCGAGGAGGCGACTCCAGGCTGCAGGAGGCCCCCCGCCCAGAGGTATCGTCGTGGCTGGGTGAAAGCAAAGCACGGCCCCCCGGCTTAGGAGGCTCTAGGCGTCAGTGCCTCTGACCGGGAGGTCCTAGGGTTCCGCCGTGGCAGGATTTTCGACACAAACTAGATAGCGGAGTCGAGTTCATCCGCTGTGTGGAAGAGAATTCTAGCGGACCGCTGATCTGTTCGGTAGTTTTGCATGGTTTTTCTCGATCAACACCAGGCGATTGTCGGAGCAGTACCCTAACAAACTGGCCACGGACCGTGCGCGATTTTTCCTTCCTCATCCCTGTCCTAGCCTCTCATTCCTTACTCACACTCACACTTGCATGTATTACACTACCACACATGTTGGGACCGTTAGAGTTTATTCCGACTTAGGCGGTGCCTCGCTGATGGGAGATACCTGGCTGGAGAAAACTCGCAAGCCGTGTAAGTCGGTGCTGCAGGTCTCCATCCAGCGGGGGAAGATCACCACCACCTCCCGTGGTAAAAACTTGCTCTACACTTACGGGACTAATGACCTTAGCTGTTGACGCGCCCGGAAACACCAATCAATCAATCAATCAAACAAACAAACAAAAAACAAACTGAGCACAGCCGTCTTACGGATACTGGAAGTTGGAAATATTTCCTACCAGAGAAGAGTTTTAATTTTTTAGCCACGTGTAGCGGTGTCCGTTTTTCAACTGCAATATTTTGCTAGACACTATACGAGTATTACGGCCATCCCAAGCAATCGTAAGATGGCTTTTCTGTTCAAACACGCAATCCAACCGGCTGCGGGGAGGAGGCAAAAGGAGGCCTGTGCAAAATGTAGAATCTTTGGTGAAAGCAAATAGAGCCGTTTTGGTGGTACCGAAAGTTGGCAATTTTCTCCCATAACACCGAGTTTTCATATGATGGAAGTTTCTTTTAACATTGCGCTTCACTGTCAGCTTTGCAATTGGAATATTGTTACTTAAGAGTACGTTTCAATTATTGCAAGCCGTCGTAAGATGGCGTTGAGTCACGCGATCCAGTTTACCACGCAAAGAGGCAACAGGAGGGAATGGGAGAAGCGAAGTATCTCAAGCAAAGCCATTTCGTGGGTACTGCAAGTTCAGCACTTCCTCCCAGATCTTTTTTAAAACACAAATCTTTCAACATAACTTCTTTAGATTTGCCACTGCGCCATTCTTAGCCAACATTGTGCCAGGAACGTCTCTCCGCCGTGGTACCAGTCGCTGTTGAGAGTGAACAGGAATTATGTTGCTAGCACCAACGGAAGGTTGTAACAAATGAAAATGTACATTGGGTACTCAGTACAATCATAAGAGATGCTGAAAGTGTTGTCCCCTTCACTTGTTTTCAAGTGATCTGGTAGCTACGAACATAAATGCAACTTTTAATAGGAGCCACTGATTCGGCTCGGTGCGGAGAAATTTTTCTGGCGTACGTATATAGTTGTGTCGACTGGAAGGTTCTAGATTCGAGTTCTGGCTGGGCGACGAGCCCGAGATACCTCACGCCCACGAAGGCCTGTGGTATGGTAAATGGGTGTTAGTTTAGTGTGCTAATAAAGTCTCTAAGTGGCTGGTGAGACTGCAGGTAACAGAAATTATGTTGGTAGCCCCAACTGAAGCTTGTAACAAATGAAAATGTAAATTGCGTACTCAGTGCAATCATGACAGATGCAGAAAGTGCTGCCCCCTTCACTTGTTTCCAAGTGATCTGGTAGTTACGAACATAAATGCAACTTTTAATAGGAGCCCCTGATTCGTCTCGGGGCGAAGAGTCTTTCCTGGCGCACATTATTACGTCCTTTGGAATCATTGTCATGACCCTTCCGTTTCGACAAACCAGCCTTCTTGCTTTGCTATTAAGTCACGCTCATAAGAAAGTACCTTTAGTGAAAACAGCCAGAGCCGTCACATAGGTATAGCAAGTTGACAATTTTCTCGCAGAAAAAGAGAATTTTTGTTTTTCTAAAAAATCTCGCCGTAATCTGTGCGAGTAGGTTTTTAAAATTGCGACAGTTATTCGTACTACAAATAGCGCAAAAGTACCCATAGTCTCATTCCCAATGTTCTTTTAAAACGGTAATAGTTGTTTAGTTTCATGAAAGCCAAGAGAGAAGCCTTACGGGAATTCTTCTCGGAAATTAAATGAAGGCTCCCATCGTGATCCTACTACGTTTTCATATGGTTTCCCAGAGATCATGAAAGAAAATGGTCATGGTTTGCTTGCTTCTGTGGAGTAAAACGAACTTACCATTTGCTGGGTGGCATGTAATATAAATTCCTTGTTGTCATAATTATTTTTTGTTTTTTGTTTTTTATTGGTAACTCTATTCATAATTCGTTTTCTGGAATTTACTCTGAAATCAATCCTTAAAAATGTGGTTTCAGTTTTCCATTTCAGATTATTTTGAAATATTATACAGTGAAATATATATGGTCATTCGGATATGCTCCCTTTGTCGTGCCGAACTGCATGGATTGCAATAACTAACATGAAACTTTGTGTACTGGAGCAATCGTTTCAGTTTTAATACATTCTCACACTAGTGGCATCTGGTTGAACATGAATGCGAAAAAGAGAAAACAGAATACAGAAAAAAATACTCACACACATACTCGTCTTCTCAAGTGTTGTTCATCTCCGCATCTTTTGAAAGAGGATTATTCTCTCAACAACCAGATGCGCCTCCGGACGACAAAAAGCTGGGAGGTTAAGTGCTTGTGTCTCCGAATATCAACTACCACTCCGCCCGCCCAGTCGTGTTGAGCAAACGTTTTTGTCGTGGGGCGATGTAAACTGTGCGTGGGAGCGGTAATGCAAGCTAAGAGGGAACTGGGGCAGGATAATAAAATCAAATCAATGAGAATCAGTCAGTCGATGAATTGGCTGCTATTCTTATCACACACACACACACACACACATTAGTGCAGTAATCATATTGACAACCCATTTTCCGGGGGGTTTTCCTAGTTTTATATTTCGGTATCAGACAGGAATTAGTCCACGTTTTTTATTAACACGTAAAGTTGAATTATAAATTAAAGAAATGAGAGATGAAATATACATTATTGCCACATTGAGATTCTTGAATCAATATATGATCCATATCTTTCGACACGTACCTAACATTAAAAAGTGTTTCAGAATATTTATTTGACAAGACTTCTGGAGTTCGAACTGCTTCCAGATCATGAATCTGTAATGATATTGCAAGAAAACTGCAATAATTAAAATACCAGCAGGAGGAACGTGTTTAAATACAAATAATTTGTATTTTCAAGAAAGTCAAAACCTATCACTTTCAGCGTGTCACCAATTCAGGTCCTCTCCAAATTTATTTTGTCAGTTTCTATAGATATACGTTTCTCGAATTTACGTGTCAATTTTCACAAAAACGAAATAATAATTAATATTTAACGATTTTCACTCATGGATTAGAAAAAAGTTACATTTACGCCAGAAAAATACTGACAAGTGTGACAAAAGCAACTAACAGTGCCAGCAGTTTTCTTTCCATTTCTCAGGGGAAAACCACATTGACGATATGCATACTTGACGCCCAAATTCGGTTCAAATTACGACGTATGTTAACTTAAACTCCTTAGAGTTACGGACTTTTTGAGCTCTTTTGCCAGAATTGTAGGGCCACTGTCAACACACATGAAATTAATGCCACAACGATTCTGTAACGAATACGAAAAGATGGTAGTGTGAAAGAATACACTGAAAGCACGTTGACTAGCGAACACCATTTCCGCACTACTACGCCATCAACATGTTTGTTGGAACAGGAATAAACAACAAAATCGTTTATTTTTTGGAATTATGACGCTCTGTTATGATCAATGGTTACATACCTTAGTCAACTCTAATACGAAATACGCAATTGCTGCGACAACATCTTTCACAATAGATTAAATGTGTTGTGTCCCATTTACTCTACAGATGTTAGTATCTGCAATGTGAACGATACAAATCTAATCTTTAATGTCTTTAAAGTTCATTCGTTAATGGACTCCGCTATTAACTCACGTTCTCTGAGTTTGGTATACACTTCACGTTGCGTATGGCGCAAAGTTTCATTGGACTGATGTCGAAATCAAAGGCCGTCAACAATGGGACGATTCATCGTTACCGATCTGTTGAGTCATCGTGTCATTAAACACACTGCTGGGAGGTGCACATGTGATCACGTGTAATGACCGTTGCGAAATGTCAACCCATACATAATATTTATGCAATGAAAATAGTAGTAAAACTGAATTAATCGTTTAAATAATATTTCTTCCTTATTAGATGTGAAAAAGACAATTGTTTAAAAAAATGTGTGATGTAAAATGAAAGGTATCACTTGATTTTTCTCTTGTAGTTTCCAAAGAGATTTTTTCCTTTCTTAAGGTTGATTTGGAGAGAAGCGAATTTTTCATAGTTTTGTATTTTGATATGTAGTAGTAGTCTCCACGGCTATTTTTCTTTCTTATTGTTGGTTTGGAATTAGCGAATTTCTCATACTCTTCTACTTTTGATGTATTAGAAAGTAGAGCGTAGAGGATACGCAACCCAATTTAAAAATCAGTACTTTTTGGAGAGTTTATACACAATGAATACGGCAGGAAAAACACTTTGGGTAGAATTGAAAGAAGGTAGAATTGGAATTCCGATTAATTTAGCTAACGTGAAAGGTGGCCGAATGGGTAAAATTTCAGATCAATGGGTATTAGATACAACCATGATGAAATTAACGATGTGAAAGCACTTCCAAGAATAATCTGTAATCCAATTGCAAATCCAGTTTGCACGAACGTCTCAAGTCGAAATTGAACCCCTTTTGGATTGTGAGTTCATCATTTTCACGTGAAACGTTTTTAGTGCTTTTTGAAAAGAATTTTATAAAATGTTACGTTTCAGATATATATCAAATTCATTCAATAAATTATTTTTATGATTATATTGAGATCTATTCGAGAAAAATAAACATTGTGGTTTTTATAATATTAAAAAAAGATGATATTTAAAAAATGTGTAACATAGGTATGGATCAAGGAATTCATCTTATGAATTATCTCACATTGAAGATAATTTATAATTCGAGTTTTTATGCAGTAGTTATTTCAGATAACTTTTTTAAAATGTACATGACGAGAAGGACGACAATGGTAAATCCCTCCCGAGGATATACATAAGTCGAATTGTGTCCACCACGAACAACAAGAATACCGCGAAAACGCCTCCAGCGGCCGCGCAGGAGCCGGACGGAGTGGCGATTGCGTCGTTAGCGGGGGCGGGGCGTGGCGGGGCGCGGCGGTGTCTTCTTCTCCGTTGCGTCAGCGCCGCGCGGTGCCGCGCCGCACCGCGTGACAGGTCGTAAAGTGGCCCTCCTACCCGCGCTCGCCACCGCCGCGGCCATACAAACGACTCATTACGCCTGGCGACAATGGGCGCGCCCGGGGTGGGGGCGGAGGAGGAGGAGGCGGTGGCGGCGCCACACACAGGCGCGGAGGTGCGTGCTCGCGGATGTCGGCGAGTGTCAGAAGTTTAGTCTGGTCGCTTCTAGGGAACGCATGAATGAAAGGAAAATGGCTATTGCCTTGAGACACATTTTTTTTTTTTATTTCTTGAGTTGGATTTATGAACACTTATTTGCGTTTGTGTGAAGTTGTTGTACTGTGGCTTGGAGGTGCGTGATTCTGGAGTGTCAGATTTTTAGTGTGGTAACTGCTGGGGAACTGGGGAATATGAAGACGGACTTCTAATGGTAGATTTCTTGCGCGAGATGGATTTTTTCATTCCCCCATATTTATGAATATTTATTTACGTTTGATTGAAATCATCGTACACTGGCTTGGTGACACGTGCTCGCGGATGTCAGCAAGTATCAGAAGGTTAGTCTGGCAGCTTTTGGGGAACACATGGACGAACTGGAAATGAAGATATATTTCTTGAGTTAGGTGTCTTGAGATGCATTTTTTGATTCCTTGATAGATATGGATTTCTGAATATTTATGTGCATTTGGCAGGTAGGTGTTAATATAAGGCATCAAGTCACGGTATTCTGGGATCCAAGAATTGGATGGAGATGCCAGGGAAGACAAAATACGATATTATCGGACCCATTCAGGAAAAAGGTTGATGTGTAGCCTCGTGTAGCAAATTACAGAGAAGTTTGGACATTTGAAACTAGTTGAATAATGTCAATTGTATATTTGTATCTTTCGATTTGTGTGTCTTTGTTTGAAATGATGTATTAAGTGCTAATCGATGTGCGGTATGTTACTGTTGTTCATATAATAACCTACTAGTGGACTTTCGTATACTGGTATATGTCTAAGGTATTTTGTGCTTGATATATTTATGTGTTTTAATTTGCCTTGACGTATGTTCTATTTAGTTTTGATTTTTGGATTCCTCACTGTGTGAATCAACCCTACCAAGTGGTGGGGGACCTTTGCGCTCAAGGGACGTACTTGGGCTGAAAATAAATCAATAAAATTTACATTTGATTGAAGTTTCGAATCACTGGCTCGAAGATGCGTGTCGCCGGATGTCTGCCGGTGCCAGAAGTTCTGTTATCTGACTTTTGGGTTACATATAAACAAAATTGTTGCTTAGATAGATTTCGTGAGGTATACAATGGGTTTGTTGATATTTTTTAAAGTTTCATTGAATACTTATAAGACATGGAGGTCGCCCTCACGGATGTTGGTGAGTCCTAAGGCTATCGGATTGTTGGTGAGGCCTACGGCTAAGGAATTACCGCAGAATTATTTTCTGATAAATAACGGAATAATGTAGTAGGTGAGACTATTGATGTTTCTAGCCAATACACTTCTTTTTCTCCTCGGGTCGTTTGCAGGATTTTTAGTACATCTGTCCGCTTTTTTTCGTAAAGGCGCAGCAACTGCCTCTTGAATCGCCACAGAAATCGCGATTTCAGTGTGTCGCAGCGGGACACCTGCAGTTGGGAAAATAAAGAGATAAAGGACGGACATTTTCAGGGGTACAATTAAAAAAAAGCAAGAGTGACGGGCACTACTAAAGTAAAGAACTCAAGGTGACATCGTCGTTATGTGTTATTTGGTTATTCAGTTTGTATCCTCATTTTGTTTCAGACGTATTACATATATGTTGGTAAAATGGTGAAATTATTATTGTTTCTATTATATATTACGTTGTATTTTACAATATATTGCTATTAATAATGTAATTTATGTGTAATGTTGTCTTACATGTGTTGTCTAGAAGGGAGGCGAACTGAAGTGGAGTGCTGTTAATGTTTGCGTGTTGAATTAATACATTATTTGTGCTTAATGAATGTAAAATTCCGATACTTAATTACTGTAAGGCATTCTGCTGCCATGATCCGCTAATTAATGGCAAAACCAATTATAAATCTAATTCTAGCCCAAAATAATTTGCTTTTTCCTCCTCAAAACCTGCCAAAAGTTTCGAATTGCTCATATGTTTACCATCTCTCAAAGCGTTCGGAACCGACTGCGGCATCTCGCTGGGAGAGGAATGTGGTGTATCATTATTACCAGCGCGTTGGAAGCGATAACCAGCGCCAGTCGACGAGCATTATCCGCGCTGTCAGAGCCGGCGAGAGGCCTTCTGGCGAGTGTGATGGCGGTAACGCGAGAGCCTGTAATTCGACTCGCATGGCGACGCCGAACCTCCTGCCCAGCGGGCCGGGCCGGGCCGGGCCGGGCCGGACCGTTCGCGCGATGCGGATACCACCAGAACGATGCGGATACCAAATTACACGCGACCGGCGCGCCAGTGGAACGTTTTTGATGAACGAGATGTACGTACACGTGGCGGCGATGGTGTACGGTTAGCGTGTCGGACTGTTATACCCAAGTTGGCGGGTTCAACCCCGATCGAAGCCGTGGAAGGGCGAAAAAGTCCTTCGTACGCCTTCCTTCGGAGAGGAAGTAAAGCCGGCTGTCCCATCTTAGTAGATTTACTTGTACGTAAAAGATTTGCAAGTCTAAATGACGCCTCTGAGCTACATTTAAATCCCCTGTTTCGTCGCCCAAGAAATACCTCCTTTCTCCGCTAGTTGGTGAAAGGACGAAATTTGCGTGGTCAGACGGAAGTGCAGGCCTGACGGCCCGAATCTCGCCACGTAAAATAAGGCATTAATTCAATTTAATTCACATGATTTTTCATAGTGTGCGTCGTCACTTCTAAATAGGATTTGAACGCCTAACTTAGAGTTTGCTGGTTTGGTTTTTACTTTCTCGCTACGGAGTAGAGCGAAAGTTATGAAATGCTGCGCGAAAAAACGGCGAGTTTTCGGCAGAAAAACTGTTTATTACAGGGCCGTGGTACTGAAAAAGTGGATAAATCCAGTTGCTAAATTTAAGAAAAAATCGTCTCGCAAACACGTGGTGTAGTCCGAATCTATGTTTTGTGGCTCGCTGATACCGAAAAATCGAATGATAGCAAAACGTCTGCCTGGCTGTGAACAACTCTCTTGGCTAAAGTACTAGCTAATTTTCCCTCTAATGTGCCTTGCTTCCGGAATCCTCTAAGGAATTGCGTGTGATGCCAATATTCATGGGGAGAGTACCAGGTGTATTTGAGTAACGTGAATTTGAGGGCCTGGCAGTTGAAAGTTGGGTACTGGATGAAGCCATTTTCACATTTAAAACAATGACACACAAAATGTGGAATGTTCGCGTGGGTAAATTGGTCTGTTATTACACAGAAAACATTATACTAACTTATCTTCCTGTCTTCATCAACATATAGGAGTATATCGTGCTTTTCAAAAATCATTTCAAATGAATATTTTTTTGCAACGTTGTAAATGCAGATGTCATCATCAGCATTTCGTGTAATACATTCATGTTTTGAATAATAATGTCTCCTTATATTTTCAGGTTTACTGGTAGGCAGGTCATTGAGTCTGTGTTTCATTACAAACAGATTTATGTGTCAGACAGCCAATAAAATGACTCATAATAGCTTCCAATTTGCATTATATTGCTTGTTGCACAGACGTTTCTCGGTGTTCTAATAATTTCCTTGTAATCTTTATTGGTCGTTAAAAGCACGACAAATATATACCCCAGATTTTTCGTTTGTTCTACTTATATCTGGAACCATTAATAATGTAAAGACATTGCAATTTAACTTTGTGTTCTTGATGATGTATGATAACTATACAGGCTATTGTGTGCAAATCGTCTTGCCTAATATGCAGTCCAGTCCGTGACCCTTGGCGCTGTAATCGGCCTCAGGACCTCTCTTGATGGGAACATACGAGTCAGAAAATGTCAGAAAACGTTGTGCTGGGGTGGTAGTCTTGGGCGTGTCCTATTGGAGAGTTAACAAATTGCTGCGCTGTTATTCCTTTCTCCGAGTGCCTAGGAAGCTACCATTTGTTTCTTGGACTCCTCTCGACTAACTCAATTTTTTACCCTCTGAAATGAGAGGTTTACGTTCACTTTTGCTGCGTGGTCAAGCGAGAATAATGACTATACATTTTACGAATGACAGTTACTCTGGTGTTGAGCGCAATGGGTTATGTGCTTAACTTTCTTGTGTTATTAGCCTTTTCTCTTCCTGGCAAACTGCTTCAGGTATTTTTCGTCATTATTGCCTGACCGAATACTTATGGGCCTGGGTTTGTGAGAAAAAAAAATAAAATTCGAAATCGTTTTATATTTTTTTTTCAGTAGACTCAATTTTGTTTTTGTAAGTTTTTTGGGAGTTCGTACTAGTCTTCAGTTTTAGCGTTTTAATATTTATCAGATCTACAAAGTTATTTATCATTTGTTAATCCATTAAATCAATCGACCTGGAAAATAGATTAATTTTAAATATAATCTAATATTTTTTATACTAACATAATCATTATATATTTTTACACGATTACTTTACTCTTTAAAATATGAAATTTTGATAAATTGAAGATTCTTTTTAAAATTCAGTTGAATTGTAATTCACTGCTTTAGTACTAAATTAAATAAATATAATATATTCCCATTGGTCTCAAACCTACACAAACATAACATAAAAAAAATCCTTTAATACCGCTATTAATCGAGAAACTAATATTATGACTAGTGATACAATACATTATGATTAGTAACACAATGACAGTTAGTTCAAATAAAAGTAAATATATTAATATTATCCCCTTAGCTACCTTGAAGTCATCTCGGTGATCATTAGAGAGAGTGAACTTGTGTTCCATGTTGGTCACAATGGATCCTCTTGACCATACTATTTCAATTAAATGTGATGGACTGTGGGTATCAGTGACTCTCCCTAAATGTGGTGTGCCACACATGAAAGGTCGAATGACCCACAGATGCTCAACTGCCATTTCTTGCAAGTGTAACATCCGTGAGTACCGATGTCAATCTTTTTGAATTGTTGATTGATTCTTAGAATCTCCTTTTAGGGCAAAATTTGGCTAAGAAAAAAAAAAAGATTTAGACCGAAATTGATTGTTCCTGCATACTTTATTTGGCGCTAAATTATTTTTTGATGTAAAACAAAATCGCTATCAGACTGTCATTTGGATCACCAAAGAAAACAAGCTCTTTCAAGAGTTATAACGGTTCTGTGTCATTGACGAGTCTTACGGTGTGTTACTTACATTTATATCCACTAAACTACCAGCTTTGAGATTGCCCCCCCCCCCCCAGCTGAGGATGTGCCTCATTTGTAGGGATACCTGGATGGGGAAATCACCGCAAGCCGACGTGTAGGTCGGTGCCATATTTCACTATCGAGCGGTAGATAATAACTGCCACATCCTGTAATAAAATATACACCACACGTACGACACTAAAATCAATAGCAGTTGACGCGTCCGAAAACGTGATATAATCAATGAATTAAAGATTTTTCTCACCCTTAGGAACACTTTGTTTTCTTTAAAGTTTTGCTCTTTATATGCTATCCGCCACGTCAATTATTGTGTATCCGGGTCTTTGCCCGGGCAACAACGTCTGTTCGAATGCAACCAAAATTTGTACTTTGTTTTCAGAAACTACGTTACAGCGGGGTTGACAAGTCTCTGACAGTTTTGAGAAAGGCGTCATAACTCTATGCTCTCGGAGACCATACACTTTCAAGAAAGTTTAAGATAGAAAAGCAAACTACACATTTTTTGGTCTGCAAGGGTGCAACTGTTACCCTCGAAGTATTTTCGTAGCATCGTAACTCATCAGTTCTGTAACAAACACGGTTAGTCTTCTCTTTCAATCTTTCTGTCGCTTCCTATATTTTAAAAAAATGTTTGAGTGTCACGTTTATCTAACGCGTTCCACAGAAAGAACCAAAATGTATGACATGTCCAAAGAAAAACTCTGACTAACCCTTTGAGTACATTCTTCACGTGTGACACATTTCGAAATGAATTTCATTACTGACTAGTCGCTGCGACATTCGTGTTGTGAATCACCGGCGGCGTTTCGCTGACGAATTTTCGACACAAATACTGTCATTGCTGAGCTCTGGTAACGGAAAAGGGGTTAAATTCAGTAGGTAGGTTTAGAAAAACGTTCCTCCAGCACGTATTGAAGCCAGAATCCATGTTTTGTGGGTCCTTGATACCGAAAAATCGAATGACGGCAAAACGTCTGTCAGTCCGTCCTTCCAACTGCCCATCCTTCCGTCAGTCCGTCCTTCCGTCAGTCCGTCCTTCCTTCAGTCCGTCCCTCCGTTAGTCCGTCCTTCCGTCAGTCCGTCCCTCCGTCAGTCCGTCCTTCCGTCAGTCCGTCCTTCCGTCAGTCCGTCCATCCGTCAGTCCGTCCTTCCGTCAGTCCGTCCTTCCGTCAGTCCGTCCTTCCGTCAATCCGTCCTTCCGTCAGTCCGACCTTCCGTTAGTCCGTCCTTCCGTCCGTCCGTCCGTCCAATGTTCAAACTTTTTTTGCGAGTCTTTCTACAGCTAAAATATTAAAGATAGAGGCTTTTTTCTGAATGAGATCTCCTTCTTAAATACATGTTTTGAAATAAGGTCATGTACAAATTTTCGAATATTCGAGCCATTTCGCGCAATTTAGGGCGAGAAGTACGTGCTGAATTAGCACCACTAGTTTTGATGAAAAGCCGGCGGCGATCCGTAGCGTAAATGCTGTAAAGCCTTTGTTTTCCCTCTGGACAATAACTCTGGATTTTCTCGCCCTCAAACGTCAATACTGCCATTGCTGTTTCCTGATGTTTGCTGATTCCCCCCCCCCCCACACACACACACCCAACATTACGACACAGAATTTTTATATTCGTGAAACATGTATTGTGACAGCTTCTTTTGGATCCAGCAGAACAAACAAACCACGGGATTTCCATTTCTCTGGAATAGTTATTTCTTGAAGAGACTCGAGCACCTAAGACCACGAGAGCCAAGAGTCTTTCTTAGTGAAACCACTTAAGTCCATTTCCATTGTTTGACTTTTGCGATGGGTTGGCACTTGCTATTGCCTCAGTCGGTTATTTCAAAGTGAAATCTTTGCAAATAATACAGTTCAAACAGGTGTGAAAAAAAGAAAACTTTCTGTAATTTGGTATTGGTTTTAAATGGTATGATCAGTTTTATTTTTAAATTGTTTCGAATTTATAACTTTGGCTTAAGATCGGAATGGAGGCATAAACTCCCCTGACACAATCTAATATGATATACTTTTGCAATTTAATAAGTTTGTACATGCATTACACAAAGCATAAGCCATCCTGTTTGTTCAACGCATGCCAAACTTGTGTGTGTTCAGCGCATAATTACCGAGTTACGTAGTTGCGATTTTAAAATATCGATCCGATTAAGTTCCGTTATTGAAATCGGACTTTCCGGGTACTGTTGCATTGTATCGCTGAACAGTTGTACTTATAGCTGGAATGTCCTGTTTACTTGTCAAAAGAAATGTTCAACATGATTTCCTCCTACCTTAATAGAGGCCTCCGATTGTCTTTGTATTGATTACTAAACACTATCAAAAGGACTTGTAAAGTGCGCATGTGTGACACTAACAAATGCGCAAACAGAATTAACCATTATCAGCAATCTAATTATTCTCACGCATTGTTTCCGGAGTAAAATACACACTAGGACATCTCCACAACTCGGTAAAACACACACCACATCACAACTCGGTAGTTCCGTCTTGATGCTGTTACTAACTTTTTTCATGTCTCTTTCGCGAACTCCGTTTCAGAAGTTTCGATTTGGAGTTTTGATGGATTGTGCATGGATCAATTTGTATGTAATTGCAGAATTGACTCATAAAAACTGAAATTGAAAAAGAACACCAAACCAGCGAAAGAGGGGGACGCTCAAAACGAATCATTGACCAAAGGATAATTGTGTTACTAATCTACTCACCATCTATTCATTTGAAAGAAACTGGACATTAATTCGAGAATAAATGCAAGGAACATCAATGAGTGCTGTCAAAGTTGGCAACTGAACCTGACACCTCCATCTGCTGTGCATATGTTCGTTGTCCCTGAGAATCCGCGATGAGTTTTAATGCATGATTTTCGCCCTCATGACAGCTCGGTTTGCAGACCCGACTGCACACACTCGACCCAGACCTATCGAGAGGGACACTAAACGACTCGATCTTCAAAGGATAAACATGATTCTAATAAACCATCTATTAATTTGAAATAACCAGTATATTAATTTAATTAAACAAATAAAATTAATAAAATTGATGTTTGTAAAAATTTCTGCTATTGAGACAGAAACCCCCGCAGTCTGCTGTGTAAAAATCCGAACCCGAGTAGCATGAAAGTTAGTCCGAATCATGTTCGTCGTCGTTGTGTTTCAGATAATTTCGCGTGGCGTTTTAATTCGTGAAAATGAGTTTCACCCGCAAGATCTACACGCGTCAGCTCGGTTTACAGACATCATGCAAACATCATGCAATATGCAAACGGCGCCGCTAAGATCGATAGGAACAAGAGACTAAACGAATCGATCTTCACACGATAACATCTTTATTACTCACCATCTACCAATTTAAAACAAACAGTGCTTTAATTTAGGAAAAACATTAAATGAGTAGAATTGCCGTTTGAAAGAAATGTCTGCGGCCGAGCCAGAAACCGCGTCTGCTGTGTATATATCCGAACCGGAGTAGCATGAAACTTAGTCGGAACCATGTACGTCGTCGTTGTGTTCCAGATAATTCTGCGTTTTCTGTTAATTAATGTCTTCCTCATGACCTACACGCGTCAGCCCGGTTTGCAGACGTCACTGCAATCCGTGCCGCTAAGATAGAAACAAGAGACTAAACGAATCGCTTTTCAAACGAAAACTTGCTTATAACTACCAGTTTAAAATAAGCAGTTCATTGATTTAGGAAAAACATTAAATGAGTAGAATTGACGTTTGTAAAAATGCCTGCTGCCGAGCCAGAACTCCCGCCGTCTGCTGTGTATACACGACTGCATCTGAGCCCCAGTTGGAGGAAATTGGGTGCGAAACGCGTCCTTCGTCGGAGCGTGTTCCGGAGAGTCGGCCGGCCGGCTGGCCGGCTGCTGCCGCCTGCTGCGCGGAGTCGTGGCGCGTGTTTGGGAAGCGGTGACCCTCGTGTGCGCTGTGTTCGGCCGCGTTTACGCGCGCGTCCTCCGGCCGGGCAGGCCCTGTAAAACTGTCTTCTACCTAGCCAGAAGCTGCCGTCTACTGTGTATAAATCCGAATCCGAGTAGCATGAAACTTAGTCCGAATCATGTTCGTCGTCGTTGTGTTTTAGATAATTCCCCGTTGTGTTTTAATGCGTGAAAATGAGTTTCACCCGCAAGATATATACGCGTCAGCTCGGTGTACAGACATCATGCAACATGCAAACCGCGCCGCTAAGACCGATAGGAACAAGAGACTAAACGAATCGATCTTCACGCGACATGTTTATTACTCACCACCTACCAATTTAAAACCAACAGTTCTTTAATTTAGGAAAAACCTTAAATGAGTAGAATTGAGGTTTGAAAAAAATGTCTGCTGCCGAGCCAGAAGCTGCCGTCTGCTGTGTATAAATCCGAACCCGAGTAGCATGAAACTTAGTCCGAATCATGTTCGTCGTCGTTGTGTTCCAGATAATTCCGCGTTGTGTTTTAATACGTGGAAATGAGTTTCTCTCGCATGCCTTACACGCGTCAGCCCGGTTTGCAGATATCACTGCAAACCACTTCGCCAAGCCGCTAGGAACAAGAGTCCAAACGAATCTCTCTTCGAATAAAAACATGCTTATAACTACCGATTTAAATTAAACAGTTCATTGATTTAGGAAAAGCATTAAATGAATAGAATTGACGTTTGTAAAAATGCCTGCTGCCGAGTCAGAAATCCCCGCCGTCTGCTGTGTATACACGACTGCATCCGAGCCCGAGTTCGAGGAAATTCGGTGCGAAACGCGTTCCTCGTCGGAGCGTGTTGCGGCTGCTGCCGCTTGCGGCGCGGAGTCGTGGCGCGTGTTTGGGAAGCGGTGTCCCTCGTGTGCGCTGTGTTCGGCCGCGTTTACGCGCGTGTCCTCCGGCCGGGCAGGCCCGCGCCGGTGCGAGCGAGGGCAGAAACCCGTTGCCCGCGCGGCCGCTTCCGACAGCCAGTGAGGACTCCCCGAGGATTCTCGCAGGGGGCGGGGAACTAATAGAGGAAAACCGATTCATTTGTATATTTTAGGGTTTAATTCATGGAAATAAGGATGTAGCCGAATAAGGAGATGAAAGGGTCCCCAAACCAAACCTATAATCGATGCTCATATGAAAGAGAGTAAAAATGCCGTAGATTCCCAAAAAGAGCAACATGACCAACAGATAACATGTGAAACGTGTTTTTCACGTTTTATTTTTTTCTCAGCTTCGTGTGCATGTATCAGGCTGAAAAGACGAAGTTGTCCCTGCGGTAAAGTAATTGTAATAGAATCGTAGGAATACAAAGAGGTCACAAATTCGATAACATTCTGTAATTTCACAAATTGAGGAAATATGAAGACGTAGGACGTTGAATAAATCATGGTGTAAATACGATAAATATTGAATTAGATTATGGTAATGTGAAACAAAACTTGAAAATATTTAGTTTAATAAACGGTAGAGAAATTTTGTTATTTTGTTGTCTGGTGCGGGGTATGGGGTATTTTATAGAACTTTTTTATATTTTTGAGCAAAATATAAACATATCTCTTATTGTACAATTTCATATTACTACGCATGAAGCGCTAACATTAGTTAATTATATGTAAATAGAGCTTCAAAAAAAGATTCATTAAATTTTTAAATCAATGCGTATTTTCCGAAAATTTGACTATTGATTACGCCCATTAGTAAGAGAAATGAAACTAAGAGCTTCATATTTATTTCTAGGGATACTACATGACTTACTCGTGGGCCTGCATCCGTAGACTTGAGCAGCGTAACTGCCCTTCACGTATTTAACGAGCGGATGAGAATTGATTGATTGATTACTAGTGATTCTGAGCGCGACAACTGCTGAGATCATTAGTACCGTAAGTGTACTGCACGCTGTCTTGGCAGATGGCGGTGATCATCTCCCGCTGGATGGCGAGGTCCGGCGCCGACCTCCTGTCAGCCAGCGGGGTTTCCCCTACGAAGTATCTCCCACCACCGGGGCACCGCTCCAGCCGGAACAAGCTCTAAGCTCCCGACGAGTCTCCCGGCATGTGGTCGTATACTGCATGTTAGTGCAAGTTTGTATAAGGGAGGGAATACAGGGCAAGGAATGGGAAGGAACATTCGCGCGCGGTTCGGGACCCATTTTGTTCTGCACCGGCATTTGCCTGGTGTTGATCGGAGAAACCCGGAAAACTACCGATTATAGTAGCCGGCTGCTAGAATTCTCCTTCAGACAGCGGCTGAATTATACCTAGCTAAGTAGCTAGTGTCGAAAATCCTGCCACCGTCGGGATTCGAACACCAGGACCTCGCGGTCAGAGGCACTGCAGTGACATCAGTTGATGCCCTGCGCCATCATTTCCGGTGTGGATGGGAAGAATCTTCTTTTGCATCATCTATAAAGTGTCGCCGCTAAGAGTTTACAGTGGAGTTTATTTCAAGTAGTTCTGGGATCCTCCTGATTCTAACGCCAACTTCGTCTCTAGTGAATTCAACAACTTCACTGCGACGTTTGCCTACCCGCGACCTTCCTGCTGTGACTGCGGCGTCCGGTTCGGTTTGCTTCCCTAACGTCCGCCAAGAAAAGCTTCGGTAAGTCGGGGAACGTTCGCAAAAACAATGCCGTGTCTCGTTGTAGTGGTAGTATTTTTGTTTCATGGTCCTAAGCTAGGAGCAGTGCCGGAGCTATGCAATTTTGGGCCCGGGGCAATGCTGAAACGTAATTCTCCACCCCCGAAGAAATTAAAATGTGAATGTTATATCAACAAATTATTAGTTATTTTATCGTAACAAATAACAAAAAATTACAATGTTTGAGCTAGAAGAAGTTTTTGGAAAAAATAATTTAAATAGTAATTATAAGTACAAGTATTTTTTTAAATACTGTAAAATTTTCACAATGTTCTGTCATTTCACATTTCCAGAGATATACCTTATAAGTACCTATAATAATTAACTATTGAAGGTAAACAATTAATCTAAAATTTTATGGAATATCAGATTATTGACTTCAAATGTTACGGTAACGTTTTTCTCGAGTTCTAATTTATTTTTCAATTGTTTACAATTTTTCTCACATCTGTCCAATCATTGGGCGCCTTGACTTGCTCCATGACTTGGAGTGCCCATGTCTACCACGGGAACTGGCTAGAATACATGAAAAGAATGACAGAGAAAACCACGGATTTGTTTCAGATGTATTATTTCGTTATTATCAGAATAATTCGTAAAATTTCATTGTGTTATTCGCAACCTTACTGCCATCGACATGTTACGTTTTGAAGGGTCTTTGAGAAGAGTCCTAGGTGCACTGAATTTTCCCTAGCTCAGTAAAAAGATAAAGAATGCTTGCACTTTCTTTGGTGTTAGTCTCAGTGCTACCACAACAATGGAGCAGGTTGAACAAAAAATTGCATGCGGGCCATGGACCGTTATTTGGGGGTAAACCACCGACTAGTGCCACCGACCTCTAGATTTCGCATCCCGAGGTCGGCTTTGATTCTGGCAGTCGACCATGACAGTCGATGCATCCGAAACTTCAATCAATCAATCTTCTTTTTTTGCTTTCGGTGGCAGGGTTGAGTCTCGCGTGAAGAGCTACGGTGAGTGGAAGAAGCTTCTCGTACATTCTCGTAAACGCAGGGGCCGGAGACCTCCGACGTCAAAAACCGGATGAAAAGGCTCAGTGCAACATTGGTCGCCGTTGCCCAGTCTCTGGCCGGGAGGTGCTAAGATTAGAGTCCCGACGGAGGCCGGATTTCGACACTGGCTGGGCGAGAATTCTACCGACCGCCTCCTTTAATCGGTATTTTCCGTTGTTTCTCTTATAAACACCAGGCAAATGCCGGAGCAGTACTCTAACAAAAGGGGCAAGGACCGCGCGCGATCATGCCTTCCTCTTCCATCTCTTATCTTCATCCCCTACTTACACCCACTAGCAGACAGGTCGGAAGCTTAGAGCTTGTCCCGGCTGAGGCTGTGGCCCGCAGATGGAAATAACTGGAGGAGGAAAACCCCGTATTTGAGCATTGGATTTCACGTTCCAGGATTGGAGGAACACCGCCATCTCTCGAGATATAACATGCAGTGCACTTCCGGAACTAGCGACCACAGCAGTCGACGCGCCCGGAAACATTAATTAATCGATCAATCCAATAAATTTCCTTTACTTTCCTCGGCGGGAAGCATTAATTAATCAATCCAATGAATTTCCTTTGCTTTCCTCGGTGGCGGTGGCGGCGGCAGCTTTGAGTCCCGCGCGAAGAGCGGTGGCGCGTAGAAGAAGGTGCTCGTACATTCTCGTAATCGCAGCGGCCGAAGACCTCCGCCAGCGCCAGCGGAGAGGCGCTTGACGCCTCCCACTTGGGCCCTCGCGCCGTGCGGTCGCGTGCGCGCCGCCGCCGCCGAGCCGCCCGCGATGAAGTGTTTGTAATCACGAGCGGCGACGGACAGCGGCGATCTCAGACGGTTCGCTTCCTCCTGTCCGTGCCAAAAGCAGGGGGGCGTGTGTGTGGGGGTTTGTTGGTCGCTTTCGCAGCGGACTGATGTTGGGACGGATCTGCGTTAGGATATGATTCATGAGACCTTTAAGAAATAACCATTTTATTGTCAGTATTTTTACCACTTGTTTCGTTTATTTATTAAATAAATATATTTGTTTTAACAGTAGTCAGCAGTGTAAACAACAGAATTCAGAAATTAAAGTGAGAAGATAACAATGGCTCGGACATCTATTACGAAAGGAAGGAGAAAAATTATTAGTATTAGTTATTTGTTAGTTATTAGTTATTTGTAAAGAACTCAAAGGCCGAAGAAAGAACGAAAGATCCCGTTTAAGACGGTTGGATGACGTCGAAATGGATTTAAGGTCAATGGGAGTGATGGGGTGGAGAGGAGAGGCAAACGGGAGAAGTGAATGGGCATTGATCGTTCGACAACGACAAACTCAAAGGCCGTAGTGCAAAGAAAGAAGATTTGTTTATAGAATTGTTTTTTTTTAATAATTATCAATAGCTCATTGCAAATCAGGGCTGAGGCTCTCATTAGAATTGGCGAGGTTTTGTATTGTTTTTTTCTGGTGAGTTCTATTGAGCAAGAAATACTTAATTCAGAATTTACCAGATGAAGTTTTCACCGCACTTTCATAAATTGTAGTTAACCATAATCATGGCAAACCAAGTACTTAAAATTTCGTAATTCATATTACATAGGGTATTAAATAAATGAATTGAAATGTAAAGCAATATCAATAAATAGTAAATGATGGTTATTTACATTTCTATGTAGTTTCCTTGCTAATGTCTATTGCAACTGTGGAGGTCCATTTCCTTTTGTCAACAATCCCGCTCCATCCTCTTGAAAACACACTTTTGGTTCGATTTTTGAATCAAAACGCCTGTTTTTTCTAGACCGTTCAAGCAAATTCGTGCAAAAATTTCGGAGCAAATGCTGTAGAGGTTAAACACCTTTTGGGGGAACACCCTTTCGCATTTCCATGATGGCATACGACTTGTTACTGAACACTGTGAATGGAGAGTCAAAAAAAAAAAAAATAGAAGAAGAAGAAGTAGAAGGAGTAGAAGTAGAAGGAGTAGAAGTAGAAGAAGAAGATGTAGAAGTAGAAGAAGAAGATGTAGAAGTAGAAGAAGATGTAGAAGTAGAAGAAGAAGATGTAGAAGTAGAAGAAGAAGATGTAGAAGTAGAAGAAGAAGATGTAGAAGTAGAAGAAGAAGATGTAGAAGAAGAAGATGAAGTAGGAGTAGAAGAAGACGATGTAGAAGAAGACGATGTAGAAGAAGACGATGTAGAAGAAGACGATGTAGAAGAAGACGATGTAGAAGAAGACGATGTAGAAGAAGACGATGTAGAAGAAGACGATGTAGAAGAAGAAGATGTAGAAGAAGAATGAAACTTGAAGATTCACGTGCCCAGCGACAGAAGGTGCGCCTCGAGGTGCAGCCGATGGCCGCCAGCTGCTCGTGAGAGGTGGCGCTCGAGAGGGCGTTGGCGAGAGGCGCCAGCGGGCGGAGGGTCTCGTGCTCAGCGGAGATTGCGAGCGCCCCGGGCGACGCCGCGGCGCGGGCGGCTGCGAAAGCCGATGATTTGCGCTCTCGTCACGCCACGCCCATCACCCCCCTCTCCCCCTGATGTAGGAAGCTGATGCACGAGATGAGTCCCACAGGGCGAGTTTATCGTTGTCGAACGATCAATGCCCATTCACCTCTCTGTTTTGCCTCACTCCTCCACCCTCTCACTCCCATTAAATCCATTTCGACGTCATCTAGCCATCTCACTTTTATCAAAGCTTCGATACATCGATTTTTCGATTCATCTCCAAAAAGTTTTTGGGAAGTCGATGTTTTCAACATCGACAAAGAATATCGATGTTTTAAATATGATAAAACAGATGGTGTTTCCCATCCTGTTTCTATTTTTAATTAGAATACTTAAATGAATTTCCGGTATATTTTATTTTTTGGTTACATTGTGATATGTTAATGAAAATGTTTATCGTGGAGATGAAACGTATTGTGTTATGCTATTATTCAGTTTATTCACTTTTATTCATAAATTATAGAAGTAAACCGTTCAGTATCTAATACACACAATACAAAAATATTAGTTTAAAGTATATCCTGCAATAAAGCACTCTGTCTTAATAAACTTTAATTTTCTAATGAATATTTTATAAAGAAAAGTTTCAAAATGTAGCTTAACGATATTACCACGTACAAATTCATCGAAACAAATAAACTTATTTCAAACTTCGATGATTCTGTAAAAATATATCGATCTATAAAAAACGTTTATGTTAATACATATCAATGTTTCTATTGCGAAATATCGATGTTTTAAAAACATCGATGATTTTTGCCATTCCTAGGCCAGACGGTCACAAGGTCTGAGGCTGAACACTGAATAAAGAGACGACTCAACGCATTTAATGTTAATCAACGATCTCAGATCATTGTTAGATCATGAATTATCAGCAACGCGACATACTTTGTTTCTGAGTAATGAGTGTATAAAATTTTAAATATATCCTTGAACATACTACATGATAGCATTATTGAGCCAAAAAGATATATTTTAACATTTCAGATTATTCGCAAATGTGGAAAATTAAGTAGAACCCAGAAAACTACCACTAGAATTTTTAGCAAATAGTTTATTAATCAGCGTATTCACCGGCGTCGCAGGATTATTATGGAACGAAACCAAAATGCATTTCTTAACTTAATGTGCATTTTGTAACTTCCAACAAAATAAATAAATTGCTGCTGGGCTGAAGAGCCGTAACGTGCCTGAAGTGTCGCGGTTTCGAACCTCGCTCGGGCATGCATGTTTGTGGGTTTCCGTATACTGTCACCGTTACCTCCAATATAACAGTGATCACTATATGATCTTAGTAGTTGAAAAGCGACCTTAAATAAGTAACAATAAATAAATAAATATATAAAAAATAAGTAATAAATATATAAATATAAATAAAAATAAATAATAAATAAATTAAATAAATCCGTATCCAAAACCTTCGCCGATTTGCGTTCTCGGATGTCGCAGCTGAGAAGCTCCCAGTGACAACGTTGGCGTCGCGGCTGTTGTGGTGGCTGCGACGTCAAGCAAAAAGCGGTCTCTGTCGGAGACAATACCAGCGCCAGCGCCCTCTGTCCTATAAGGAAACGCCGCTGCGCACCACACCCGCCGCGTCTAGGCGCGAGCAGGCCTGCCAATTGCTGCACACACAGCGACCAATTTTCCCGCTGTCATCCCAAAACGAAATTATAACACCTACGTGATTACATAGAGCTTGAATTTGTGTTTCTATTAAGCCATTTTATGTGCTGTATAGGGCAATTGGCATCGGCGCTGTTCAATCCGAGCGGACGTCCGCATGAGTTCGTTTTCGGACTCAATCACTTAAAATCAATCCAACTATGTAGACAGTGTTGAAAACTCGCTTCCATCGGATCTCCAACGCTAGAACTTCTCCATTAACGATAAACTTGAAATACAGCGTCAACAGGCGTTCCGTTTGTGGGATCGGCCCATCACTTAAAAATAATGTTTTTGTACCCTGCCTTCTGAAGGTGATCTTTAGGGACGGTTAATCATATGTAAATTAAACTTTGATGACGTAGTTCAATATGTATTTTTAGCAACTTTGAAAAACTGTCATCAATTTTTGTAAAACATACGTTACATGAAGCAACACAAATTCATTGTTTTGAACTTCATTAAGGCATTTATTTAGATCGTAAGATTATATACATCGCTGGTGTTTATATTGCATCACGCTAGTTATTACACGTATTTCTGTATGTTATTAAGTATTGATAGGTTTTCTTTGATATTCCTGTACTTTGATTTTATACCACTAGGTTTTGCTGTTTCATAACTTTAATTACTAATGGAACGTTGCTTGAAGTAAGTTGATTCATAGTCCATTCAAATTACGTATAATAACAAAAAATCCAACTACGATATATGCCGTGATTGTGATTTCTCAAATCATCGTCATTGGAAAATGTTAATTTACAACTATATATAGAGGAGCTTACACAGACTATTCTTTGAACCTCGGCTGAAAGGTAATGTTTTTCCGTCCAGCATTTTTCCCGGAAGTGACCGTGCAGAGCTTCCGATGGTAAATAGCGTTTTTGAAGAACAGTTCGGGCTTTGAATATAATAAAAATTGAATCGGGAAAATCAAATTCTCCCTAAATCCACACAAACGGATTTTACAGGAGAGAGAATAAAAAAAGTCTCCCTTTCTCAAGGATCACAGACGTTATTCCATGACCTATTAATATTTTGAAGCAGTCTCTTCGTTATCCATCAAATACATAGTCCAATTACATGATTTTAGAGTATATTCACCCATTTATATTAACTACCATGTTGATTGAAACACGCTATTGTAGTAAAATGGCATTAAGATAATGTATTGTTGACAAAGAAGACATATGCATACAATGCAGACAAATACATTGTCATTGTCTGCTATCAATGGAGCAATATTTCCGACACTTGCTAGAAAGTTTCTGACTCGGTCAAATTCAGGCGCTGACTTCAGGAGAATTTTAGCAGCCGGCTGCTCTGATAGGTAGTTTTCCGTGGTTCCTCCGGTGAACACCAACGAATGCGGGAGCAGTACCCTGACAAAGGGGCCATTGACCGTGCGCGATCTTTCCTTCCTCTTCCTTGTCTTACCCTCACCCCTTACTTACACACACTTAGACTACGTGGTCAGCACTTTTATACATACAGAGAGGCCAGTCAGAAGTGTAGAGTTTCTCCCGGGTGGGGCGATGTCCCACTGTGGGAGATTCTAGTTGGGGATAATCTCGCAAGCCGACAGGTAGGTCGTCGCCGGATCTCGCGATCCAGCGACAGAAAAATCTCCGCCTCATCCCGCTATAAAAACATGAAGTACTCTTATGGGACTAATAACCTTAGCAGTTGAAACAACCCCTATCACTTGAGACGTAGTCCACCAAGTAGATATGATTAAATTTAAATTAAAAAGTATGACTTTTAATATTCAATCAATAGAAAGCCACACATGCTGTCACAATTGTCACATACGGTAAGCATCAATAACTTTTAACGGCCAGAAGCACTGGCCATAAGCACAAATAAACTGTATCAACGATGTTCTCAGCATCAATATTTTGGCGACAAGCTTTCCAAGTCCTTTTGAGCCCCGTCGCCAAACATTCCTGACAAGGTACACATATAGCGGTGGCAGTGGTTGCGGTAACCCGCAATTCCAATGGGCTGAAATTGTTCCGCGGCGGACGGAGGCCCTCGAAGACCACACAACTTTCGTCGCGTGCGTGCACGTACGGCGAGCCGCCGCGGTTCGTTTTTGTCTCCGCCCTTTATTAAAAGGAAACGGTCACCCGGACCAACCCGCACGTGGACGACGGAGAGGAATTTCAGTCTCCAGCGGGCGACGGGAGGAGCAGCTCCGCCACACTGCTTTCGCTAGAGGGTGCCCGAGAATTTTGTTGAGTCGGTTCAATAATCCTGAATTACTGCATGTCGGTTACCGAGATGGCTCAGGGTAAGTTTTCATTGTGCAGGTTGTCTGATGGGAAGATCTTAGGGTTAGAGACCCATAGTGGTGGATTTTCGGTACTTGCTAGATGGCTACGTTGACTTTAGTCGCTGTCTGGAAGATAATTCTATTGGCCTGTTATCTCCGCCCTTTATTAAAAGGAAACGGTCATCAGGGCCAACCCGCACGTGGACGACGGAGGGGAATTTCAGTCTCCAGCGGAACGGGAGGACTCGGTTCCGCCACACTACCTTTGCCAGAGTGGGTCCGAGAATTTTGTCGGTTCGGATCAATAATTCAGTTGGTGTAAAACTGCATGTCGAGTACCGGCTCAGAGCAACTTTTGTGCATGCAGCGTCTCTGCTCGGAAGGTTATAGGGTTCGAGTTCCATGGTTGGCAGATTTGCGGTACTTGCTAGATGGCCATGTCGAATTTAGTCGCTGTCTGAAGGAGAATTCTATTGGCCTGTTTCTCCGCCTTTTATTACAAGAAAACGGTCACACGGAGCAACCCGCACGCGGACGACAGAGACAAATTTCAGGCACGAGCGGTGGCCGTGAGATCCGAAGTCCAGTTCCGACACACTGCGTTTGTCAAAGGTTGCTTGAGAGTTTTGTCGAAAACGAGAAAACGAAAACGAGAAACGTTTTTCAAAAATCCTATTGGTATGGAACTACATGTTGGGTATTTGCTGAGATGGCTCAGCGAAAGTTTTTTGTGTGCAGATAGTCTAATGGGAAGATCTTGGGGTTTGTGACCCAAGGTGGCAGATTTCCGATACTAGCTATACAACTAGGTCGAACTCACGTTTGGATGAGAATTCTGGACGCCGGCTGCTGTGATTGTAGTTTTCCATGGTATCTCCTATGAACACCAGACGAATATGGAAGCAATACCGTAATATATCGCCAGGGACTGAGCACTTTCCTTTCTTCGTCGTTCTTGTTCCATCCTCTCCCTTTACACAAACTCTGTACGTGAATTATATTACCACGAATATCGAGAGAAAACTCGTGTTCTGATAGACTGTATCTACTGGGGTGGTATCCCACTGGCGGAGATAACCAAAACTGAGAATCTCTCGCAAAACGTGTAGGTCGGCTCCGGATCTCACGATCCGAAGCCTACAAGGATAACTTTCAATGGCCTCCTTCGGGAATAATAAAATGGGGAAGGCTTCACAAAATCTGAGATTTGGTAGCATGTCTCAAAGAAGAATGGACTATGTTCTTTGGCCCAGTCGGACAAGACTGAGGCCAGAAAAATAAGGGAGAACAGAACTCATTCTGTCGGTGCGTTCGTTTACAGTTTACAACTACGTTCGGTTTCCAGCTCACACATACTTATTTCTTCATAACATCGATGTTGAACCGGCATTCGCCTGGAAGTGTGCAGGCAACCACGGAGAGTACAGACAAGAGTTGTCAGCCTAAGGATTCAAATGCTGACAGTGCCGTAATATCACCGGCCTTAAAACTGGCTGAGTTTAGCTCAGAGCCTGGTCTCAGCGACTGACTGGGAGGTCCTGAGTTCCTACGGTGGCGGATTTTTGACAGTACCTACATACGCTATAATAGATCGAATTCTGCCGCTGACTTTTCATTCATTGGCAGATGTGTTAGCTACCCTATATTTTTGAAGAATTTCTAAATCACAAGTATCCAGTTTTTAACACTTGTACCATACTAGGAGCCTTTTTGGACTCCATCATCATTAATTTGTTAATATTTCCCGAATATTTGCAGGATAATTTCAGTCTTCTAAATATGCCTTCGTGCAAGCATTAACCAGATACCAAACCATTTTCACATATTTTCCCTTTTTGTAGAGATTTTTTCCTTACAAGGGACCGGTTTGTTCTAAGGTACAGTCTGTAATTTTCGCATTCTAATTTGAAACATATTGCCATGAAATTTAAAAACTTGTCTGATACCGACAATTTTTACCTGATATTTGATTTATCTAAAAATGGCTTTCATAAATTTTTATAAATTTTTCTGGATCAGTATGAATCAAGAATAGAAGCTACGTGTGGTGGAGGGTATTCTTTATATGAAATAATTAATATGAATAAATTATATTTATTACATTATTATAAATAATTAAAAAAGTATTCTTATATAAAATCAATTATTTATACCCGGTATATTGCCGTACACGTTCGTGTTTTTTCACTTTCAGTTGGCAGTACATCTTGGGGTCCAGAAAGACTCCAGGTATAGTCCTTGATAGAAAAACTCAGAATGGTACGAGGGTTGCCTTTATATTTTAAGTCAAATTTATCTAATGTATGAAATATAATCAATTTACAATTAATTTTTATATATTAATACATTATGTATTTTGAAATGTGTAAGAACTTTATGTAGAGGTTGATATTAAGCAGAGTCTATCGTTCTACAAATATATGACATTAAAAAAACAAATAACGTGTGAAATCTTACAACTACCGCTAATTCTGCAATTAATTTTGAGTCACCCTGTAAGGCTTCTTGAAAGACTACCAAGAGATCGACCGGATGTGTTAACGATCTACTATTACTCGAGGCATAATTACAATTACGCAAGGAAAAAGAGGTCGCGATATCGGGGAAATGTGAATCTTCCTAGCCGCTACTGCGAAACAAATGCCTGAGGTCGCTTCATGTATCAGTCCTTGTTTGTCTATATGTCGGTTTTAATGATTCTCGTTGAAGACGTACATGGCTAAGTATTTTAGCATTTGATGTCATACGTTGCGTGTCGGTTGCTTAAGATGTCTTCGCGAAGCCATGACACAACTGATATTACCTTTAAATGGCGTTTTTGTGAAAGGGGAACTCAATGCCGACAAAAAGGCCAAATTGATGTATATTGGTGGTTTGTTTTCTTTTTCTATGTGTGAAAATATCTGAAGAGCACGTTATGTTGTGGAGCGTTCAAATATTTTTTGTGCACAGTTTAAACAAAAACAGATTTCATAATTTCCCATAGTTGTCTAAACTGATAGTATTTATGTCGCTTTTTACAATGCGACGCAATGCAATAACGACAATCTTTTTATGATGCGTGAAGACGTTTTTACTGCTTGCTGTCATATACAGTTTGCGTGTCAATGCCGTAGTTTTTTAAAACTCCCAACCGCTCAATGTAATCTTAAAGTAGCGCGTTTGGCAGTATTTTTCATATTAAAAAAACAAATTATGATAATTTTAACATTTTAAAATAAAAAAAAACTATTAAATCATGTGCTAACCCCCGAGTCGCTAATTCACAATGCACAAATTGCAATTGTCAACTCACGTCACATTTCCAAGAATGCTCCTATTATTCAGAACAAATTTCTACACCAAAAAGAAAAATTAGGCCTCGAAATAAATCAACCACAAATTTAATATTGATCTGCCTGCATCAAAAAGGTTCTAAAAATCTGAGAGCCTCGCTTTCCACAAAATATAAATACTTCTGTCGACATTAGATTTAGACATTATTCATAAGTTTCTACCTCTCCAACGCAACTAACGTACCTGAACTCTCTTGCACCCTTCTCGTCCTACTTCTCGTCCACAGACTTAACGACCCTTTATATAACAATTTCTAACATTCTTCAGAAAGGTCGCATATCCATTTTTAGTGATATTGAATCTCTGTAAAGCAATCTATTACAATGAGTATTATTACCGTTATTAAGATACGAACAGGTCATCAGCGTGCCTTAAAATCCGTAACTGGACTGCAAATGTAGCCAACTGAATTGACATATAATTCATTTTCCTCATAATTTCTTATCTTATTTTCATTCTTCATCAACCCAAATTTTCTACTTAAGACGAGATCTTCCATCATCTACACTACTTCATCAGATGCTTTTTTAAAAATTTCAAAGTTAATAATATAGTTATCTTCCACAAATATTACATTTCACCATAAACTTAAATACTCAGAAGTATGCCTATAACATATAATACTTCCTGATGTTTTCTTCCAAACATTACGTAATAAAAGATGTAAGGATGTAAGGGCCGGCCGGTATAGTGAAGTTAATAAATACATCATAAATCGAACAATGATATGTACTGATCATATATGACTCTTCTGCGTGATATATTTCAATCGCGTGTTAGAAATACTTTTTACAGTGTAATGAAAATGCATGGAATTTGTTCCAATTCTCGTTTACTTTTTCTGTAATGAGTATTCACGTTTAATCAAAATAGTTTAATCATTGTGTGGGTCTTCAAGAGATATTTACAAGTTGGCAACTGCAGTGTCGTTATTGAAGTTCTCTCAAAACATTAAATGTGTGTTGTTGGATAAACTAATTTCCCACCGTATATTTAGCACTCGATTGGAAAACGATTTTGTCATTCACATGTATTTAAAAATGTGTCTGATTTGATTGTCTTCCATAATGTAACTGCAATCTTCTGAATTTACACACGCTGAGTTAACTCCGAGGTATATTTCTGCAGTGACTCGGACAGGGAAGTCATAGTGTACGAGTCCCTACAAATGGTGGATGATTTTTGGTACTATCTACATCGCTAGGCCGAATTTTGCCACTGTCTGGAAGAAACGTCTAGCGTTTTGGTGCTGTAATCGATAATTCTAGGTGGTGTTTCTAATCAATACTAGGCAAATGCCGAACCAGTATGGGCCATAAACAACAAACTGGCCACATACAAAAGGGCCCAAAACAACAAACCGGTCACGGACGGTGTGCACATTTTTCATCCTCCTTGTCCCCTCCTCTGCCTTTACACATACCATCGGCCATCTCACTAACGGTCTTATGTTACTTTTAACGTCACTCACAAAATCCTAATAAATTTGGATATTGAAAACAAAATTTGTTGCAGTTGAACTTAATGTACTGAAAACATATCGATAACATGTTGAAAAGTCACATGCCAAAGGAGTAAACAGTAAATTTTGGGAGTGATATTAAAACTGAGATACGACCATCCGTGAGATAGCCAACGATATTCGTATATGCACAATACTACCACTCAAGCTGAGAAATGAGCCTGGAGCTTAGAGCTTGTGTACGGTTCCACACTGGTGGTTGGGGAAGTTCTGCATGTCTACACCAATCCTACACTAATTATCGCAAGTGATGAACACCAAACGATCCTAAATATTTGGTGGTATAACGGTTAGTGTATCGAGCTGTTGTACTGAAGTTTGTGGGTTCAAACCCAATAGACGCCGTGGATTGTAGGGCCAAAAAATTCATCGTACGCCTTCCTTCGGAGGGAAAGCAGAGTCGGCAGTCCCATGTAGATTTTCTGCACGGAAAAGATCCTCAAGCCTAAAAGAAGTCTCTGATATAAATTAATAATAGCCTGTTTGGGCCCCCGAGTAATACCATCTTTTTCCGGTAAATGGTGAAAGGAACGAAGCGAAATTTGCGTGGTCAGACGGATAAGCAGGCCTGATGTTCTGAGTCTCCCCCTCGGACAATAAGGCTTCATTGAAATGAATTGAATATGCTCAAAATGGCTTACTATTTTCCTGAATACTGTCACAAATGACAATCAAACGAAGCATTATTAATCAGATATTCTTCACTATTTAGATGACGCTTCCAGTCAAATTTGCAATAATTATCCTGTGAACACTGTCAACTTGTTACCTCTTATTAACATTCAAATAACCTTATAAAGCGTCAATCAACGAGGCGTTTTTCGGAGAAAGCGGCAAATATCAGCGTCCAACCGAATCCCATGAAAGTCAAATTCTTGTTCGGTGGCGTTTTGCGAGGTTGTGTGTTATTAAATTTCATGGCGTCGCGTTTCAACTGTTTTCAGCCGACAGACATCAGACGAAATTGACGTATGGTCTGCTCGGCCACCGGGAAACGGCAAAAAATGTTTGTATTATAGATCTTTCGTATGCCGAACAAACGAGTATGATTAGTCCATTTTCTGATGCGTCAACCCTTGCAAAAAGGTTTGGCTGAGCTACTTGGTAATTCGTGAATTTCTGACCATATAGCTCGGCTGAATTACAATTTGTTGGATTACTTACTCTTCCAACTTCTGTTGCAGCAACAGGGTATCTTTGGGGTGACTCAGAGTGGAGGGTCATAATTCGACACGAGTCTTTAGTATAAGTTTAAGTTCAGAAACGAGTGAGTCAATTTTTTTTTAAGGAGGTACACACAGTTATCGCATGGGAGAATTGAAGATTTTAAAAATTCCAAGTTTTTTAACATAAAAAGAATAAAATTTACACTTAAATATTTGCTTGTCTTGTTAGCTGTCTTTTCATAAACGGTCATGGTATTTTGAATGAATCAATATTGCAATTATTCAAATTTTTAGTTTAACCGGACTTATCGTATATACTATTTAATTAATGAAACCTCCTGCAATTTTTTTTTGTTTTCTTCATTGGGAACTGTAAAGCAATGTTGAAAACAAAAAAATAACCAGATTTATAACATAAACAGTAAAGTATAACATTTTTTATCCTGCATGATTGTATATCATGAATTACTGAATTTTTTAGTGAGGTTCGATATTTGAGGTAAATATGGTTAACATTGCATATTAGTAATGATGGTTAACAGCAATGTGACCGGTGACTATGTAATCAATCAAACTATCGACATCAAGATTATGCAAACATAGTCATAAATATACATTTTTTTATTTTTGAAAAATGTTTTTTAAATCCGTATTATTATACCAATCTAACACTTTAAACTATTTTTACAAATGAATTTGTAGTCTACTTCCAACTGAGACACCAATTTAATGAATTAATTTATGAATGTGGCGTTTAGGATTTTATTCCTTGTTTCCATTACATCTGTTGAATTTCTGATTCCATCAGTGCCGGAAAATTTTCTTTATTTCAAATAACTTCAGGTCATCATTGTGTGAAATTGGAAAGAAAAACAACATTTGATGTATTGCTTGAAAAATCATTTATTACGCTACGAGAAACTTTGAACTGGCTGAGGTAGCTCAAGACATCAACTGATGTCACTGCATTGCCTCGGACCGGGAAGTTCTAGTGTTTGAATGTAACAGGATTTTAGACACTAGGTGGATCGAATGCAGTCGCTGTCTGGAGGAGAATTCTAGCGGCCGGCTGCTCTGACCAGTAGTTTTCCGCAGTTTCTCCCGTCAACACCAGACCATCTCTACAGCAGGACGCTAACAAACGGGACGCGGACCGCGCACGATCATTCCTTCTTGATCCTCATCCCTTAGTTACCAGAGGTGAATTTACGCATAGGCACAGTAGGCACGTGCCTACGGCGGCAAATTTTCAAGGGCGGCAAATTTTCAAAGGCGCAAAATTTTCTTGATATTTTCTAAAAAAAATTAGGTTCTCTAAAAACTATAACAGCATAAATCATATTTTTATTTTAAAAATGATTTAAACTAGACTAAAGCCGCCCCCTCAACCTTCGATTTATAAATTAAGTTTGAATTTCAAATAGGGACATTTTCAGTGTTACAGAATACATGAAAAGAATTCGCCAACGACTTCTGATTGGTTGATTGAGCAGAAAGAATTACACTTTTAGAGTAAGGAGTTTGGATTAGCCAAACAGAAATCGCTGACGGATTTCGCCATGCATTCATATTGCGCTATATAGGAAGTAGCGACATCTATTACTTGAGTTAGTTCTAGAAGACGGATCTGGAAAAACCCTTTTCTTTCTTTTGTTACTATTGTTGTGTAACGTTTATTGTAAGAGCCTGCTGAGTAAAAAATATATTTTGAAGTTTTAAAGTGAGTGATTATCAAGAAGGCTCAACGGAAGTCAATATGCAAAAATCCGAAAAGAAAAGGAAGAGAAATGTCAAAATGAAATTAATAAGACAAAAAAATAAATGAATTCTGTAAACCTATATGTGAAACTGATCACTGCTGCAGTTCATTCAACAATTCTATTACTGAGTTTGTATAAATATATAGATTAGATAACATATTTAGTTTACAGCTTCTATATTTTTTCCATGTACTAATAACTTGTGATAAATAAATGTTAATATTAATATATTTTTAATGCAGAGTTGTGCTGCTAAAATATTCTCAAAATGCAAAAAATGTTTAGTACAATGATTAGAAATTAAATATTCTTGACGTGTTGTTGTATTCGTTAAAATGAACAATATCTTAATATAGAATTTAAATAAATTAGCATAAAATATGTTACTATAAATATGTTACAAACTTTATTTTATATAATATGTAATAATACATATAATATTGTTTCTCTTTTATTTATTCAGGGTTATCACTGAATCTAATAATGAGACTGCAAAGTTCCAAACAGGTAAAAATGAAATGGTTCCTCAAGCAATTGAAAATATAACTGCGATTGATTATGAGTTGACGATTCAACCGATGTAAATAGTTTAAGCATTTTTTTGTATAATTAATTAAACCTTTATATATATATATATATATATATATATATATATATATATATATATATCTTTCTAGAATATTTGTTTATAATATTACAATACATTATTATAATATTTTTTATTATTTTTTCTTTTAATTAAATAGAATTTCTACCGAATGTATACAACAGCAAGAACATAAAATTGATGAAACCATAACTTCGACTGATCGTTTTTGTTGGAAAAATGATTCAGCTTTGTGGTCTATTAATGAAGCAACACGTGATTATGTTACCAAGCATGGGTTCGAACAAAACAAAAACGTTGACTTTTCTAAATCAAGAAAAGAGTACAATGATGGCAAAGTTTGTTACTTAACGTCGAATATGTTTGAGTATACGCATTTCAGTAAAAAAAATGCTTCGCAAGTGGCTTGTTTACTCTGAGAGCAATGGAACTGTTTTCTGCGGTGTTTGTCTATTGTTTTCAAGCAATTCAGAAGTAAGAACAAAATTATCATCGGAGGGATTCAATGACTGGAAAAATGCGCATACCAACTTAAAAAATCATGAGAATTCTACATGTCATAGAAACTGTACGTCCGCATTGAAAAATAGACAGTGGACTGAAAACCAAGTGAATAAGCAGCTGCTTGAACAAGTTGAAACCGAGGCAACTTATTGGAGGAATGTTCTTGAGCGTGTCATTTTAGTAATAAAATGTCTTGTTTCAAGGGGGCTTCCTTTGATAGGACATGTCGAAAAGTTGGGACATACTTCAAAATTTAGTAGATGAAGGATCCAGTACACCCTCTTTGAAAAGTCTTTCAATTAGGCGTTGGTCAGCTCGAGATGATGCATGTCAGGCTCTAAAACATCGTTGGCAAAATGTTTTAGATGGCCTTCAAATTATATCTGATGATTCTACGCAAAAACCGTCTACGCGTGCGGAAGCTAAAGGTCTTATTCTTGCTTTAAATCGACTTGAAACTGTTATTATGACCGAGGTTTGGGGATTAATTTTAACCCGCTTGAATGCGTCGAACAAACAACTGCAAAAAGTCGATATCGATTTAAGTTCCGTGGTTGGTATTTACACTTCGCTTGTAGAACTTTTAAAAACGAAGAGACAATTTTGAACTTTTTGAAGAGAAGGTTAAGAAGCTGTCAAATACTGAAACGTACGAATCGGAAAACAAAAGAAAAGGAAACGTAAAATGCAATGTGATGAAACTAACGAGAATGCAGCAGATCTGACCGCACGAGACAAGTTTAAAATTATTTGCACACTTATTTGCTTATTGTTGATAAATTACTTGCAGAATTGAATAAGAGACTTGAACCGTATAAAAATGCACATGACAAATTTAAGGCTGTCATTGAAATAGAAAAATTATCTTTGATAGATTTGGAAAAAGCAGCGATATTTTTATGTTCACAATTTCTCCAATATCTTGAAGAATCGCTTTTTCTGAGCTTTTACATTTAAGTTCGTATTTAAAAATCCTTGACGAAGATGTTAAGCCAACGAATCCTGAAGCTTTATTAAAGTGGTTACGGAAAGAAGAATTAGAATGTATTTATCCTAACGTTGACATTGCACTTCGAATCTTTTTATGTATTCCGGTGGCCAATTGCACAGCAGAACGTTCATTCTCTTGTTTAAAAACGATTAAAAATTATTTGCATTCTACAATGACAGAGTATCGACTGAACTCCTTAGCGTTATTGTGTATCGAAGAAAATTATCTCAGCGTTTTTAATTATACTATAATTATTGATGAATTTGCTCACCAAAAGGCACGTCGCAAAATTTTACATCAATAGACAAATTAGCTATAATTAATAAAACGTTTTTTTTCAACTGTATAAAAAACCCTTCCAAAAAGTTAAATGTTATATTCCTTGTTTATAACGGTAAATCAAAAATTATAAAAACTGTTACAATGTCGTAATATTCTAATCGTTCAGTTGTTGTAAATAGAAATCTATCATATTAATATTTAATACAAGCTATTTATTTGTCTACTTCATTAGAGTATACCTTATGATTTCAGAAGTATATGAATCTGAAAGTAAGGCCCGTTGACGAAAGAAAACATGTTGCAATTCTAGTTGTCATGTTTTAGTTTTCTTTTAATGTTAACGTTTCAGTATTGAAACGTTAATAATGTTGAACGTTATTTGCTATGGAGATACGTTTATATCCAAAATTTGCTAATCCAAAAAAGTTATTTAATTTATGAAAACAATGTGCAAAATGTAATCCTACTTTTAAAGTTAAAACGTTCAAATTAATGAAGAATTGTTACTGAAACGTTACAATTTGAAATGTAACATTAATTTTAAACAGGGGGCGGCAAATTTGATGTGCCTACAGGCGGCAAAAATATTAATCCGCCTCTGTTAGTTACACACACGTTCTCTCACATACACTCCTCTACCGCTCTTGTCGAGATAACAGTGGAGAGCTTAGAATTCGTCCTGGTTGAATCGGTGGCTCGCTGGTGGGAGATATCTGGAACGAGCAGACCCCAGCAAGCCGACGTGAACGGCGTCGGATCTCACCTCCCAGCTGGGGAAAAACAGCGTCACTTCCCGGTGATAAAACATGCACCACACTTACGGGACTAATGTCCATTGCAGCTTGGTAACACGAAATTATTAATCATTCCTCTTTTTTCCTTCTCTCTCTCTCTCTCTCTCTCTCTCTCTCTCTCTCCCTCTCTCCCTCTCCCTCCTTACCTTTTTGGCTTCCTTATAACCAACCTTCCTTTGTCCTTCCCGTCCTTTTCCTTCTTTCCTTTCCGTCCTTCGTTCCTTTTTGTGTTGACCTTGACCTCCACCTCGGGTGCAAGAAGCTCCCTGCGGCGCGCTCTTTGTCCTTCTTCGCCGGCCTTCGCCGCGCCCCGCCCGCCGCCCCGCCACGGCCCGGCCCATCCCGGACCTCTTCCCTACGTCAGGTACCGTAACGAGACATCATAGGCTCTAATAAAAAGAGCCGGGGGGGGGACCTGTTTGCTTAACGTGGGAAATACAGCGGACAGACCGGCGGTAAATAAACAACGTATGGTTTTTACACAATAATAATGAAATGGATATATACTCTATAACGCTAGCTAGATATCTAGGACGAATTCAGCTGCTGTCTGGAGGAGAATTCTAAGAACCGGCTGCTCTGATCGGCAGTTTTGCGTGAATTCCGGAGTAGTACCCTAACAAACGGGCCACGGACTACGCGCGATCTTTCCTTCCTTTTCCTTGTCCTATTCTCACCCCTTACACACACCCTTCCTCTACCACTCATTACACTACCACACATGCCCAGAGACCGGTCGGGATCTTAGAGCCTGTCCCGGCTGGACTTGTGTCCCGCTGGTGGGAGATACCTGGTTGGGTAGGAGATCCTATCCATCGAGTGAAGATCACTGCCACCTCCCGAGGTAAACACGTGTAAAACACCAACGAGACTAATAACATTAGCAGTTGATGCGCCCAGAATCACTAATCAATCAAGCGAAGATGGGTGTGTTAAGGAAAGAAAATACTTTGAATGGAATTGCTGGTAAGATATTCTAACTTGCGGATGGATTTTCAACCCGATCACTTTCGCGAGCCGTCACTGAATTCCTCGTGGATGATTTGGTAGCGAAGTGCGTGGTGTGGAACGGCCGCTCGCAGTGGAACGGGGAGGAGCAGGACGCCACGTGACCAAGGGCCTTGACCCGGTGACCCCGGCGGAGGTCATTCGGAAGCGAGGACGGAGGTCTGCGCCTTCGCGGCTGGAGCGGCACGGCGCCGTCGGAGGTTCCGTCGCTGGGTTTGTCTTTGTTACGATGCTACTTTCTAAGAGTTACAGCCGCAGCTGGAGTGGACAAATGGTTTGGATTGCTTAGGGAATATAATGGCCTGTTATGAATGATGGGGAAATTGTGAAAAGCGAGGCCGTTGAAACGGGAAAACCCAGAGAAAACCTATTGCGAACCTACTTTGTCCACCACAAAGTCCACGCGGATGGACCGTAATTTGAGCCTCACTGGTTTCCAGAAGAGCGCGGTGAGAGATCAGACCACTGCGCCTAGAGGTACTCCTCGAACGAGAGCAAACATGTTTATTACGATGCATTTATTATAGTCATTCCTGGAATTGAAGCATTTTTTAATGGATTGGCGATTATTGTAATGCATGAGTGACGATGGAGCAATGGTGCAATCAGATATAGGAGAAACGGGAGAACCCCTCGAAAACCTGCCGCGAACCCGCCTTATCCACTACGAGTATCACTCGGGTGGGCTGTGCTTTGAACCCACGGACTCAGATAAGGTGGACAGCGATATGTCGCGTCACAACAACACGGGCAACCCTTTACCAAGCCCAATCGCCATTTTCAGGTGTGTTGTGGCCTGGGCCAGCATCTCCGACGTTACGGACGTCAAGAAAAAAAAACTTCCGTGCGCTAACGTTTTCATCGACGGCTCTGCCGCCTGATGTCACGCATTCCGAAATAGAGGACAGTTTGGATAGCGTTGCGACAAAGCGTAAGGTGTCAGTGGCGTGGATAATTGTTACGTAGCCGTAATCTCTTTGGCACATGCTCAGCAACTCTCCGACTCGTTGACAGTTGGTGAGATGGAGAGGCAAGATAGATAGTGGGTAGTGGACTCTTCACCTGTGCCTTGCGATTGAAGCTTGGAGGCATTTTACTACAGCAATAGTTCCTTTGCTCGATGCAATCATCTTTTTATCTTACCCTCATTTTCCGAACCTGGTTTCCTGTAATAGCTTTGTCATATTTTCATTGTATTGTAACATTGATTTTAAAACCCAGTGGACTCTAGCCATTGTTATTCCCATTTCTTTTCTCTACAATTGTCGTACATTAATACCATTCACAATCCCTCCATAATACCATCATTATTGTCACCTTCACCGTTATTCCAATCTCCGACACGATTACGTTCCCATTTATTCTCTGACAATGAATCTAAGTTCGCTCCTGATACCTTCACCGAGATTTCTCATTTCATTTCTGCAATCGGGTGATCAGGGTACCGTAGTACTTTATGGATTCCAGCAAATATTGTTTTGACTACTGTTCAAAAAAAATATAAATTTTAGTCCCTGCCGTCAGCAATGCATCCACTATCATCAATGTAACTTTTTGTCCAGCACGTGTTATCAAGATTATTTCCGGCTCCTACCTTAAGCATTATGTTCCAATTTCAGCATTGATATCGTGAGACCACGTGCCGGGAGACCCGTCGGGAGCATAGAACTTTCCCCGTTGGGGGTGGGGTGGGGGTGGGGGGGACAGTGCCCCGCCGGTGGGATATACCTAGAAACCGACGTGCATGTCGGCGTCTGATCACAACATCCAGCGTGGGAGGAATACGGCCACCTCGCGTAAAACATACACTACACTTACAGAACTAATGGCCATAGAAGTTGACACGCCGGGAAACACAAAAAAGCTCAATCAACCGACCACCCATCTCCTTTGTTGTTTCGCCGAGTACCACTAGCGCAATTACCGCCAGCCACTACCTCAACCTCTGCGAGCGACGACACCGCCGCACTGGCCCGCCGTGTCGGCCGCGCCCGCCGCCCGTGAGGTTCCGCATGAGCGCCCGCTCCGCCCCGCCCCGCCCTTGGCGCCGACGGCTGCGAGCCGTGAGCACACCGCTCCTCCTTGGCCCAGGCAGGCAGAGCAGTCCACGCCGTGTCACGACGAACAACCGAAGCATGCGAATAAATGGAACACGTGTGGAATCGGGTATTTAATCAAGCAGAAACCAGCTGCACCCGTGCGAAAACTACGCACTTTGTAAATAATTGTTTTAAAAATTACAATTGTTTGGTAGTAGACCCTAACTTCCAACGGCTAGCCCCTGAACCGTGTGTAACAGCATTGTGGTTCCAAGTGCTGTGAGAGAGAAACCATTCTAAAACTGCTAAGCGTTGAGACTGAATTGCGCAGAAAATCAATCTTTCAATTTGTCGTGGAATAGTATTTCTATCTCTATTCCATCCATTCAATTTTACAACGTTTTCGAGTTTTTGAACTTTTATGACCTTCCATTCTGCTGAGTGGGAAACATTCAAAGAACTAAAATCTCCAAAAAATATAATAGTGTTCAAAAAAGGCTCATTTCGTAGAATACGAAGGAACAAACCGATTCTTCGATTCACTCTCCTGTTATTTTACATGTCCCCATCAGTCCCCAAAAATCGCATTTCCACTGAAATCGCAAAACTGAAATCTACAAAAGTCGTGTCCCTCGGGGGTACAATTATACGTGCCTCGATTATCGTTATTATGATATTACGTGCTCCAATTATCCATTCACTTTAGCTGTTTCTTAAAAGTATTAGCCGGTGGGTGGATGAGCGGCCGCCCAGCCATTCATTTACTAGATCTCATCAGTACATATATGAGGAGGTTTGGAATAAACATTTCAAACCGCTAGAATATTTAGGAAATATGTGGGAGTAAAAGATGTTAACTTTGTCCGTGTACATGTGGTATAAAATAAAGTAGAACGTAGTAACTGACATGTAATAACAGCGTGGCCCTGATTAGCAACCGGAACCGCAATCTGCACTGGTACAAGGACTCTTGGGACCTCTTCTCGAAGTCACAGCCACTAGATTTGTTGCGTACACGAAACGGTAACGGTGCTCTGTCTGACACACAGAGTTGTTCAATAAGAACGGCTCTGTTTTTTGCCCTAGACCGGTATGCTAGTTGTTTTCGAGCTTCGGAACTGTTTACTTAAAACATCCTCTTCCGACTTCTTTCAGTTCTGAAGTGAGAAGTGGATTTTGACATGTAACGGCATGGAATGAAGCTTCGTCAATATTATTGGGAAGTTTTGACGAGTGTGTGGGGAAACAAGAATTCTTGCAGGGTTTGGATACGAAATCTTTTGGTGCCCTCGGCATTCTTCCAACCTAGCCTCGAGTGATTTCCAACTTCTCTATAATCTCTAAATCTATTAGTGATGCATATTTTCCCAGGGACGAGGACTCGGTCATTGGAGAATTCTATTCAAGAAGTAAGGCAGTTGAGGGGTGTATAGAGGGGGACTGTAAAAATTATAACAAAAATTATAACAAATTAAATTGATTATGACGTTTATAATCACATTTAATAATATAAAATATATTTTAATAAAAATAATATTAATTGCTTACCCATACCACAAAACTCACCCCAGCGATTGCATGTTTGCACAGACTCGTAAATATAAAACAGGTACTTACCTGAAAGAAAGAAAAAAACAAATTAGTAACAAAATCACCCTTTTGATATAATTCATGAAAACAAGTTAATTTGAATAAAATAGTTCCTTCACACTCTCTTAATAATGTAAATTAGCAATATCATACCGTAGTAAATAGTACTTTTGTATATTGACTTTGAAGAGTTCCTGAGTAAGCAAATCGAATCCATGTCATAAAGGTTGTGAATCTTACACGCACTTCTAAGAATGTTGTGAAAATAGATAAATGTACATTGTAAAATTGTTCTAAATATATAAAAATACCAGCATGGGTTAATTATCATTTAAAAATTAAGATGAGAATATGAAAATTAGAAACAAGGACAATTGCAATAGGGTTAATAAAGTGTTTCGGGGATAATAAGCAATTGCAATGAAGAGTGCGGATATCGTGGTTTGAAAAATACGATATTTTGGGATAGTATGTAGAATAGCGAACTTATTATATAAAAAAATTAAATTATGACTTGAATACACAGAAAATGAGAATGTTGAAAGGACAGATAAAAAGAAAGTTCGAATGGGATAGGTTTTTCAGAATAGGAGATAACAAAAGTTTCAAGTTCAGGAGCAGAAGTGTGAGAAAAAACCAGAGAATAAACCAGACGAGACGAAGGATAAGATGATGTAGAAGATCGAAGTGAAGGAGGGGTTTCAGAGAAAGTGAAAAGATGAAGCGAACGGATGTGGTACAAAAGAAAGGAGGAGGAAGAGTGATAATTGTCGGAGTCTCCGATCGGAGTCTCTTTTATCTCTTCGTCCGTCACACAACGATATCTTTAGCCGACCTGGAAGGCTGAACAGCCGAGGCTGCCTCGTGCCTCAAGAGTCGCGGGTTTGAATTCCGTCCGGAACATGAATGCTTGTGTGTGTCCATATACCTTTACCTTTTCCCCCAACGGTACTTCCGCTGGTTGCTACCTTACTTGTTGAAAATCGACCTTAAATATTTTTTTTTTTAAATTTATCTTTCTTATAAACGAAAACTTTCATAAACACGACAAGTCAAATCCGTGCATGTACGTAGCGATGAGGCCCACTAGCCAGCAGCGCAGCCGACGCGCCGCCAATTCGCGCTGGCGTCCTCCGCGCACACGCGTCTGGAGGCGCGCATTCCCTCACGCGGCGATCTGCGCGCGCCCGGCGCGCACGACTCCGCCGCCGTATAAACAGGCGATTATCGACGGCGCTCCCGCAAATGCTTCGCAAGCTGCTCGAGGGAGACGCAGACGGCGACACCGGCTCCCGCTTCAATTCCCACTCCGATTTCGACTCTCTGACACTGATCTTTGACGCTGATTCTCTGACTCTGACTCTCTGACTCTGACTCTCTGACTCTGACTCTCTGACTCTGACTCTCTGATTCTGACTCTCCGATTCTGACTCTCCGACTCTGACTCTGATTCTCTGACACTGAATCTCTGACACTGAATATCCGACACTGAATATCCAACACTGAATCTCCGACACTGAATCTCCGACACTGAATCTCCGACACTGAATCTCCGACACTGAATATCCGACACTGAATCTCTGACACTGAATCTCTGACACTGAATCTCTGACACTGAATCTCTGACACTGAATCTCTGACACTGAATCTCTGACACTGAATCTCTGACACTGAATCTCTGGCACTGAATCTCTGACACTGAATCTCTGACACTGAATCTCTGACACTGAATCTCTGACACTGAATCTCTGACACTGAATCTCGAACATTGAATCTCCGACACTGAATCTCCGACGCTGAATCTCCGACGCTGAATCTCCGACGCTGAATCTCCGACGCTGAATCTCCGACGCTGAATCTCTGACGCTGAATCTCTGACACTGTCTCTCTGACTCTTTAACTCTGATTTTCTGACGCTGATTCTATGACACTGATTCTGTGACTTCGACTCCGGCTCTCTGACGCCGACCCTCGGACGCCTACACCAACTTAAAATCTCGCTTTGATACCGGCATTAGCAACAAAGCCGACGGTGACACAATCTTCGACTTACTCTGCGACGCGTCAACACCTCTTCGCAGGTACGGATACCTCCTCGCACTCTGACGATTCCACTGCGCTCATCGGCAATGACAGAACGGTAACTACTTCCGACCCCGCTGCAACCCGACAATGACACTGTCACACACTGACAGCGACTCCAATCGCGTCATCACCATCATCGTGCCCGGTATCGTCACCATCACCGTGACTATTGTGAATGTCACCGTGACTATTGTGAATGTCACCGTGACTATTGTGAATGTCACCGTGACTATTGTGAATGTCACCGTCAATGACACTTACTTCGTCACGGTTAACATCACTTGTACCTATGTAGTCAGCTCACGGCTGTTGTCACATGCAGTGACACCGTTGCCGTTAACATCATTGGCACTGACATTGTCGCTGTCTCTCGCCGTTACCTACACGACGCGCCACCGCTGCGCCGGTCGTTCCCTTTGCCAACGCCTAGCGGCGCGAACTGCGATGCGGTGCCAAATGAAACGTGTTTTTCCTTTTGGTTCGCGAAGTGATCAAAGTTTTCGACGCTGAAGAAGATATATTGGGTACGTAGAAGTAAAAGAAAATTGAAAAATTAATTCAAGTAGAACCTATACTTTGATGCGGCAATACTTTCACTACATGTATTTTTCTTTGGAAACTGCAGGGCTATGCTATTATGAGCTCGTTGAAGATGTTATAATACGGTGCTCAGTGTGATACCGCAGTACTGGTCAAAAAAGCGTTAAAAATTGATCTAGATAACATCGATCATGTATGAAAAGTTACACAAATATTGGACGTATTCGTTAAAATGAATTCGATGTGACAGCTGTAGATTTTTTAATATTGCATCATTAATTTCGAAGAAAAACACTAAAATATGTGAAAATTATTTTCTAAGCAACTTATACATTCTTCCTCTTCTTACTTCTTTTACACAAGGTTTTATTGGAAAGAAAAGAATGAAAGCTAGATTTTTCTTTGGGGTCATCGCAGATACCTCTTAGGATCAACCGTCAGTGCTTAATATCATGTTCTCAAGGATGTTTAAATTAAGTAACTACTATCCTCTCAACTATCAACTATGAACTCGACCACTACACCAAAGTCGCCATCAAACAATAATGAGAAAGACTACAATGACAATGACAACAGTGCCGAGGGCCATTATGCCTATGACGACTGGGAACTGTAATGAATGATTATATTGATTTATACTGACGACGACGACGACGACAAAGACAACTGCGACGGAAAGCATCGAAACAGTGAGGTCGACAAGATCGATAACGACATCATCAACTGTGACAGTCGACAATCTCGACAACATTGGCTAACCGTCATGACGAAAACTTCAGAAGAACTACGACGGCAACGGAGGCAATAATGACGATGGCGATGAAAACGATTATGACGATGTCGGTGATCATTGCAAAATCAGTAACCTTTATTTCATTGCAAAAAATCAAATAAAATAATGATAATAAATATTTACCTGCAATAGTATAAATGTGATGGTATTTTAAAATGATCCTATGACTTTTGAAATTGAATTCCAGACATCTATCGCACTTTTATCTTAACATTTTCTTTATTTACTCAGAATTAATTTGCTTCTAGTTGTCAACATTTTCCTATGTTCCACGCGTATATTTGTTCTTTCTTAACGAGAAACAAGCGTTTTTCACTATAAAAATAATCCGCCATCTTCACTGGGAATTTTGCAGTTTTCTACGCAACTGGTGGTATAAAACTGCCGGAGGTTGTGAAACACAGTAATGATAATAATCGAGTAAGAATGCCGTGTCAGGAAGGCTCTTCTCTTCGATGCTTATGAGGTGATTTATTTCGCAGCAAGGTCTTCCCTTCCATTGTTCTAAGATAGTCACGTGGCAGTGCGATCATCTCAGCTTTCTATCTCTGCGAGCGATTCAATAGAACTCGTTTACATCGCTTGAATCTGCAACTTTAAAGGAGCCGCAAGCTTCTATCTGAGGAAGCTTCTCGTTGCTGAATCAATGTATTTACTTCGCTGTTTATTTTATGTAAAATGCGGTTACACTTCACAGAATACTAGAATTGATATCAAGAAGATAAAATCTCGTAAAATCTCGTTGCTGGTTTATAAAATGAACGTGAAGCCCAACCAATTGCACGATGAAAACGAACGTCACTAAAAAAAAGCTTGAATCAATGTTTCATTTATTCTAAAAAGTAATTCACTATATAGTACCTAAAAATCATAGACTTTATTTCCTCCTATTTTTATTGCTGTTGGTATTTTTACTGTCGATATAATTATATCTTCATTCTTTTACTTCTATATTACATAACATTTGTCTTAATTAACTCTGTATTTTATTGCTGGCATCTGCATCGACCATATTCAAATTACATTATTATTGTTACATCTCAAACCTCTTCATTTTCCACAAAACATTTAACTGCGCGGGGTTGAATTTGACGATCTGTCCATCACTTGAGAGTAACGTATGATAGCACTAAAATCCCTTCAAATGCATCATTTATTTCTCTGATACTTCCTCTATCAGAGGCTAGAGCAATAAATTTTATAGAAATTTATAAATTATACGTCAATCTTGGAAATATACATTTACTTTATGAAGTTTTCAGGGAACTTTATTCCGTGAAATATTTCTTGCAAAGTGTATTATGACAGGCAAGAATGATTAATGGTCGTTCTAAATACAAAGAGCTACTAGTGATACAGGATGACGTTAAAATGATATATTGATGGAAATATCAATAGAAAGTAAAGGGGCGCAGTCATGGTTTTCACTGTGATTCTGATTAATGCAAGCCTCCAAAAATGAGATGACAAGGAAAGCAAGGAAGTAAGTGACATGAAATGAAGACTTATACTGTAGAAAGGAGTATTATATATTCTTTACTTTGTAATAGGAGGCTGCAGTTTGGTATGAAAAACGAGAAACGAAAAAATACCGACGAATTTCTAAATGGGTAAATGTCAGAATGCGTGTGGCAAAAAGTACAGAAGTCTCCGGCAAAGTGTTGGAAATGTCAACTGAAACATTCAGTGATAAGTAAAAGTATGAGATTATAAACCATTAAGTTGTACGTAATAACCATAACATTTACTGTATTAAAAAATAAATATGATATCGTAAAATTACGTTCACAACATTTACATGTGTTTCCACTTCGATATTGTTCATTACAGAAAAATAACGCCATCGGTGTCGTTTTCCTCTCTTAAAATGTTGCTAATGTAATTTATAAAATATTACAGGAAAAAATATTAAAGTATTTTTTTCTTGAATTCTGTCATTTTTATATGAAAAATTATTATTTATGCCAGTATCATCTTTTTCTGGGTATTGCAGTTGTGAGCACATTGTGTATTATAAAATAAATAACTTATTCATGTTCACTAAATTTTAAAAGTCAGTGAAATTTTACCGTTAGTCAGATTTAGTTCAATTTTAAGTCATTTAAATTTTAACAATAGTTAAACATTCACAGTGGGATAAAGACGATTTTGACATTTAAGACCGTAACGAATCGCATGGCACCATCAAATATTTAAGAACTCCAAATGGTCCGTGGTTTATTTCTAATGAGAGAGTTGGAATATCTCCAAAACTATTTCCTTATATCAAATACAGTTCACAAATAACCCATCGTTACTACCAAAACTTGTCTCTTACCTTCAGTCTGGTAAAACGAAATGCGGTCTTCCAATGCATGAAGTTATCATATGTATATAAAAGGCAGATTTAAACGCCCCTAATGTCAACAATACGACATATACGTTGAAATTGTAATATTCATACTAAGCATACACCACGTTTCTGTTAACAAAGTTGTATGTTTTAAACACCATCACATCTACTTAAATTATAGTAGGGAAAAATATTTTCTTTCTCACACATAGGCATTCCCAAAAGATGTTACATGAAAAAATAGTAAAAAACTAACATCCTCGAAGGGTAAATTTACCAAACGAGAAAATAAAAATGTTTAAAAGTCCACCGTTTGCATTACATTGTTTATTCACCAATACCATACCATTTTTTAAAAAAATATACCACGTTTTTCGAACACACCTCAACTCATCTCTTCAAAAGATTTTCCACCCATTTGTCGGCGGACGTGTTCCAAAGAGAGCGTCCCGCCACACAGACAGAGAGCGCCAAGCCCTCGGAAGAGATAAGGCCCAAGGAATGTGGCGTAAACTCGCAAGGCAGAGCGTAGCGCAGCGCAGACAAAGGGGGTGGCGCAGCGGGCGTGAAATTGGAAGGCGCATGGCCTCCTGGCGCCCGCCCGCCTCAAACGCGGCGTGCGCAGATAGCAGGCGGCCAAGAACGCGGGGCTGCAGGGGAGCCACACACGTGGCGACTCGGGTGCCAACAAGCTGGCGGGAATGGCCGGCTGGGTGTCGCCGCGCGGTGTCAACTCATGTCACTGAAGTGCCTCTGACCGGGGTGTCCTAGGCTTCCACTCTCGACGGTGGTAGGAGTTTCGACATGAACTTGTCGACCTAGCTTGAATTCGACCTATCTTGTCAGCTAGGTCAAATTTAGTCGCTACCTGCAGGAAAATTTTAGCGGCCAGCAGCTCTGTTCGGTAGTTTTATTGTTTGTTTTATAATTTTTAATATAATGAAATATAATTAATAATATAATTTATAATTTTATCGATGTTTTTATTGTTCGATAGTATAATTGTTTAAAAACTTTCTTTTTCTCTCTGTAATAAACTAAGTTTTCATTTTTTAGTTTTGTAACATTTTTAAAATGTACATTTATTATCATTAATGTCATTATTATTTTTAGTAGCAGTAATAGAAATATTATTTTTATTTCGTCTTCGTACTACATACAAACGCGGCGTGCGCAGATAGCAGGCGGCCTAGAACGCGGGGCTGCAGGGGAGCCACACACGTGGCGACTCGGGTGCCAACAAGCTGGCGGGAATGGCCGGCTGGGTGTCGCCGCGCGGTGTCAACTCATGTCACTGAAGTGCCTCTGACCGGGGTGTCCTAGGCTTCCACTCTCGACGGTGGTAGGAGTTTCGACATGAACTTGTCGACCTAGCTTGAATTCGACCTATCTTGTCAGCTAGGTCAAATTTAGTCGCTACCTGCAGGAAAATTTTAGCGGCCAGCAGCTCTGTTCGGTAGTTTTATTGTTTGTTTTATAATTTTTAATATAATGAAATATAATTAATAATATAATTTATAATTTTATCGATGTTTTTATTGTTCGATAGTATAATTGTTTAAAAACTTTCTTTTTCTCTCTGTAATAAACTAAGTTTTCATTTTTTAGTTTTGTAACATTTTTAAAATGTACATTTATTATCATTAATGTCATTATTATTTTTAGTAGCAGTAATAGAAATATTATTTTTATTTCGTCTTCGTACTACATACAAACGCGGCGTGCGCAGATAGCAGGCGGCCTAGAACGCGGGGCTGCAGGGGAGCCACACACGTGGCGACTCGGGTGCCAACAAGCTGGCGGGAATGGCCGGCTGGGTGTCGCCGCGCGGTGTCAACTCATGTCACTGAAGTGCCTCTGACCGGGGTGTCCTAGGCTTCCACTCTCGACGGTGGTAGGAGTTTCGACATGAACTTGTCGACCTAGCTTGAATTCGACCTATCTTGTCAGCTAGATCAAATTTAGTCGCTGCCTGCAGGAAAATTTTAGCGGCCAGCAGCTCTGTTCGGTAGTTTTATTGTTTGTTTTATAATTTTTAATATAATGAAATATAATTAATAATATAATTTATAATTTTATCGATGTTTTTATTGTTCGATAGTATAATTGTTTAAAAACTTTCTTTTTCTCTCTGTAATAAACTAAGTTTTCATTTTTTAGTTTTGTAACATTTTTAAAATGTACATTTATTATCATTAATGTCATTATTATTTTTAGTAGCAGTAATAGAAATATTATTTTTATTTCGTCTTCGTACTACATACAAACGCGGCGTGCGCAGATAGCAGGCGGCCTAGAACGCGGGGCTGCAGGGGAGCCACACACGTGGCGACTCGGGTGCCAACAAGCTGGCGGGAATGGCCGGCTGGGTGTCGCCGCGCGGTGTCAACTCATGTCACTGAAGTGCCTCTGACCGGGGTGTCCTAGGCTTCCACTCTCGACGGTGGTAGGAGTTTCGACATGAACTTGTCGACCTAGCTTGAATTCGACCTATCTTGTCAGCTAGATCAAATTTAGTCGCTGCCTGCAGGAAAATTTTAGCGGCCAGCAGCTCTGTTCGGTAGTTTTCCGTGGCTTATCCTATAAATACCTGGCGAATGCTGGAGCAGGACCCTAACAATGGGGCTACGGACCGCGCGCGAGCTTTCCTTCATCTTCCTTGTCCTATTCTCCACCCTTACTTACGCACCCTTACAGTAATATGCACTACATACACTACCACACATACCGGGAGACCGGTCGGGAGCTTAGATCTTGTCCCATCTAGGGCGATGCTCTGGTGGGAGATACCTGGTTGGAGAAAATCGCGCTAGTGACGATAGGTCGGCGCCTAATTTCGCCATCCAGCAGATCACCGTCGCTTCAGTCGAAAAAAATCCACTACACTTACGGGACTAATGACTTTAGCAGTTGTCGCGCCTGGAATCACTTAATCAATCAGTTAATCAGTCAATAAATACATCTATCAATCAATTCTGTTGACATTTCAGCATAACGTACCGGCGGATATGGCTCAGGGCAACAACTATTTCCACAGTAGCGTATCTGACCCAGAGGCCCTAGGGTTCGAGTCCCGAAGATGGAAGAATTTTCGACACTATCTACACGGCTAGGTGGAATTCAGCTGCTGCCTGGAGGAGAATTTTTGTGGTCGACTGGTCTGATCGGTAGTTTTCCTTGATTTCTCCGATAAATTCCACAGAAGTATTGGGGCAATACCCTAACAAACGCGCTGCGGGCCGCGAGCGACCTTTCCTTACTTATTCTTATTCCCTCTTCTCCCCGTACCCTCATACTCAGTGCCCTGCACTTCCACACATGTTGGAGGTTGGGAGATCCGTCATGAGCTTAGGGCTTGTCACGATAGGGGGCTGTTCCCTTCTGGGGAAGATACCTGGAGGGGGAAACCAGAAAGTAGGCGTGTAGGTTCGCAGAGGACCTCACATTCAGTGGTGGAGAAACACCGCCAAAACCCGTGCTATATCATGTATTACTCGCGCAACTTTTCTTGAACGATGACCTTGATCCCCCTCCCTTGTGCAATAAACAGTTGAAGGCAAAAGCTCGCAGCGGGCACTGATGACAACCTTCCAAGCATTAAAACGTCGTTGGCGCGAAACAGAAGCTAGTCAAAGCCAATTGCTTTCATAGTGCAGAACCCCTGTTCAGGTTTATTGTCAATATCGAAAGAAATGGCTGAGTCAGGTCTAGGTCATTCAAGGGAGTCACCTAAAACTCCCGAAAAAGTTAAGCACAAGATGGAGTTTTGACTTTCATTTCACAGACGTTGGCATTACTGAAAATACTCTAGTGGTCGACTTTGTAACTAATATCCCCACTCCACCCAAAATCGTCAATCCGTCGTTCAAGAAAAGTTGCCCGAGTAATACTACATGTGTAGTATCTGGTGACGGATCTTATGACGTATGTGACTAGTGCGTCCGAAAACATAACTCACTCTCATCTTCGGTGTATCGTAAGCAGATCTCTCGTAAGTCGGGAACTAACTGTGTATTATCTGATTTGAAATGGTATAACGTTCTTGTACAACCACATCTCAGGGAGTTCGTAGTTAACGTAGTTTCCAATAAGGCGTCTCGATATCTCGGGATTTCCAGGAGGCCGAGGAAATGGCGGCGCCGGAGCTCTCGTCCGTCATATTTATATACACTCACATTGATATTAATTTCGATTGCAATGCAGTATAAAAGAACGGCCGGTTTTTATTCTGCTGCGTATTAAAAACACAAATTTTGGTGTTCGCTTTTTGACACATCGTAGAATTATAGTCCTAGAATAATACTCAAATTTTGACATGTTCCTTACGATTTATTGTGCTTATTACTATTTGCAGTTCCATATCTTGGAATATAAATAATCTTCTTGAATGAAGCGTTGGTATGTCTTAGGGTATCGGAATTCAAATCATGCTCATACAATGTGGAATTTGCTGCGAGTTCACAGCAGGGTTCTTTTTTTGTTGGCGGGAGGAAGGACTCGTCCAATCATTACTCTCCGAATAATTTCATTATCAGCATTGCCTATCATTTCTTTGAATATCCTAGATTAGCAACTCAACTTCAGATACGGGAATGAAAATGAAATTCACACGCTGATGTCTATAACACTTAAACAAGTGGTTCCAATCCATCGTGTGATGTAAGTTACACTTTCCATCTTGCAACTTGAAACTAAAATTTAGCAACAACTTGAAAGCAGACCTCTGAACTATTCCTGGTTTATTGTGTACCTATTCTGTTAACGCGATATTTTTCTTAATTTAAACATTATTGCAAAGTACACTAATAAATTCTGTGTCTTGTCTAGGTACAATTTCAAACAAATCTCAAATCGATACGTGTGCGTGCCCGATATAATATGTTCCCTTTAGGTTCACCCGCATCCTGCTCGATCGATTTAGGAAGATACATAACTAACTTCCCTGTTTAATTGATGAAGTTTTATCGCGGCATTTACTAGCTTGGGCCGCAAGCACCGCTACTAAAGAGTCGTAAATTTTGATTATATTTTTGGTACCCTGGAGTCTACAGATTCTCCTCTTACGGAAATTGTATTTATGTGTTCTACCTCGTAGTGGTTCTGAAGTTCAGTAGCAGAATTAAAATGTATACCTTCTTCATTTATTTAAAAGGAAAAAGCCTTTTGTAGAAATTATTCAATACAGTAAATAGTTTATTACTAGTAATCAGCGCAGTAAATTATACTGTACATCTATCAAAAATTAAAAGGAAAATCTTGATAGTTGTCTACAATCTTTAACCTAAGTCCTTCTCTTTGAACATCAGAAATGTTTTGTGTTATTGATGTTATTGACATTGCAAAATGACATTGCCAATGCTATTTGCATTTCATAACGAGCCGAAACAACGTAATGCCATAGAAAAAATTATTTGTTCTCGGAGTTAATTATGGAACTTGTTTTATGTTTATAAAACATCTTATTCAAGAAAGGTAGCAAATATCATTTAGATGAAGCAAAACACGACATTCCCTGGTTCATAGCTTTTATGTTGTCGCGTAACTACACTGTAGAATTGAATAATTACCCACACACAATGCTAGCTACCGAGGCTAGACTGCTATTATTCGTGTAATCGCTGTTACCAAACAGCCGAATAGACTTCCGAAGAAAACGCTGTTGTCTTACCAACCGCGGTGATAAACGACGTGGGAGATCAGACCTCACACAGCCCAACACCGATTTGCAGCTGGGGGTTTGACGAAGCACTGCCGTCATAATGTAGCCCCAAGCGGCGGCTCAACACGTGAATCAGGCTTCGGTCCGTTTCGGACGAGTGATCTAAGAAATGGTGATCCCCGTTCCTCTTGACCCGAACGAAATTTTAATCGCGCGGCGGCGGAGGAAAAAAACATGGAATTCATTAAGACATCCCTCGGCGAGCAGAGCAGCGGAATTGAAAACAGCGACGGCGTGAGTCATGGCTTCAGTCGGGTGGAAGCGTTTGGGAACGGATTTCGGCGTAACGAAAAGAGTAATGGGCAAATCGGGGCTGTTCAAACTTCAAACATCTGCGGGTAATTACGAGGAAACGATGGGTGTTCGGCGTTTGAAGAAGATGCTGAACTGGAAGTTCGGTGTAAAAGACATTAGAGTAAAATAAATAACTGAAAAAATGTATATGTTATATAATATACGAAAACATAAAAATTGGATAGTGCAACGGATTTAACAATAAATGATTGCTGTAATAAATCTTGAATTAAGAAACTGAAGTAAAATAATCAGTAGGGTTTTACTTTTATTTCTCTTTTAACATACAATAAATTATATATATATATATATATATATATATATATATATATATATATATATATATATATAATTGTCCAAAAGCTTTCCTTTTCTCTCTGTAATAAACTGTAAGTTTTTATTTTTCGTTTTGTAACATTTTAAAAATGCACATTTATTAGCATTAATTTCATTATTATTTTTTGTAGTAGTAATATTATTATTCTGTTTATTTCTTCTTTTAATTTTACTTCGTACTACTTACGTTTTTCTTGTGCCAAATTTAATTTAATTTCTCTAAATTTTTTCGGCAGATATGGAAGACACATACCGCCTATTACGTTTCATGACACTAGTTGCAATTCCCGCCAAAGAAATTTCATGCCTTGTTTTGTAAAGTGTAAGACGTCTTTTCACAGAGATATATACTCAAAAAATATTTGAAAGACAAATAATTATTTCTGTCATTTTTCTTTAAAAGAAACAGCGACAACGTATTAGAATCTCTGTTGTATGAAAACGTATTCATCCACTGTTATTAATCACTCTTATACATTCTAAAAAAGCTATTACATAGTTCGATTATATCTATTTCAGGATAGCAAAATTAACTATTTCCAACGGTAGCATCTTGCCAATCTTCTTTCCAAAATCAGTCATTCATAGTATGCACTTGTATTCCTTGTATTATCAAAGGCTTCTCACAAAGGAACCGAATGACAGGTAAAACACGTATTGCAAACTTCTTTTATCAGCTTCATTGTAAAGTCACTGCTTCGGGTAAGTGCGCGGATGTAGCGATTTAATTACTACATGAAATGAATTATTGAGAGGATTTATCTCGAAATGGTACATTGAACGTTTTCGTAGAATTTACAATAAAAAAAGAATGAAAAAACAAACAATTGCGATATGTTGCCGAAACATTATGGAAGGCCTCTGCATGGAAGGTCTCTGCTTGTTTAAAACAGCAGTCCCAGTATTAAATTTCCTGGAACACTGGAATTTCGAAAATATTTAATGAGTTTCGAGGAAATAAAACCAACAAAAATTCGGCATTCAGTACTACGTTTCCTTATTGTATTTCGAAGAATAAATTTCAAAAGTGTTTGAAGGGTTTCAACCCAAAAAATGAAAGAAAAAATAACAATGCCGAAATTTTATGTTGCCAGTATTGCGAGAAGCAAACTTTCGTATTGCCATACTATGGACTATTTAGAGTATTTTTAACTGACATTGAACAAGGTGAATTTTAGTTCCTTTCGAGTGTTGGTATGGTAGATGTTTCTAATCTTTCAACAAATTTCTCGTTTCTGTGAATATCTAACCATTTATATGTTAAAGAATTTTAAATGGATCTCAATTTACAGAGATTTTTTTTTCTTATTATATCCCAATCCCAGCACTTGTTAAGGGGTTATAGCCCGAAGGCAGGTGAGACCTGAAACGATCGCTCATTCTTAGCCGTCCATCAATGTGATACAATAAGACTTCGACTATAGTCAACCTGTCTCAAAATCTTTACAATCGATTGAGTTGTTTTTGAGAAGTCAGCTGTCAAGCTTTGTTACTTTTATTTGTACTTTCCCTCCCTATTCTACAGTGCAGAGAGGAAAAGTATTGAAATCACATCATCAATACCATCTTGAATTTTCTGTAGTGAAATATACGTTTAAGGTGTTTTTGAGCTGTAACTTTGCAAACATGTGAGGAGGTCTGTTAGTGCCTTTTCAAAGGTAGTTAAGATTGGTGCAAGTGACGAGAAAATACACGCAGTGTTGTACGCAAAAATAGAGATGCCCATGTATACATACATGCATGTACGTATGGAAGATTTGAAGGAACTGTCACCTGTAACTCCGTCAGACCACAAACCTTTGAGCTGAAACTTGGTTAAAACGTCAAGAGTAAGATATCTTTCAGAGATTTCTCACCAGCGGGGCACCACCCTAGCCCGAACAATCACTTAGCTCGTGAATAGTCTTCCGCAATGTATGGTAGTGTACTGCATGTGAGTGTAAGGGTGTTTAGATAAGGAGTGAGGATAAACGGCAGAGGAAGGAAAGATCGGACCCGGTTCGTGGCCCGTTTGTTAGGGTACTGCTCAGGCATTCGACTGAAGCTGATTGGGGAACAACTGTTCAGAGCAGCCGGGAGGGCAACAGTTTAGACCAGCCGGCCGCTAGAATTCTGCCCCAGACAGCGGCTGAACTCGCCCTAGCTATGTAGTACGTGTCGAAAATTCTGCCCCCGTCGGGACTCCCTAGGACCTTCGGTCGGAGAGACTGCAGTGACATCAGTTGACACCCTGAGCTACCTAAGTCGGTGAATTTACGTGGGAAACTAAGGAAAATTCCGAATAGAGCAACTGGCCGCCAGAATTCACCTCCAGACAGCGGCTGCATTCGACCTAGCTATATAGTTAGTGTCTATTTAGCTATCTATTGTCAAAACTCCTTTCTCCGCCGTCGGGACTCGAACCCTACGACCTCACGGCCGGAGGCACTCCTGCGACATCAATGGCTTCCCAGAGCCCCCTGGTGGACCGCTCCGAGTGAGAGACTCCGCGGCCGGAGTCCGTAGCTTCTTGGCTGTCCGGGAGACGCCGCGTCTTGGCACAGGTGCCCAAGGCACAACCGCCTAGGGGCGGTTCCTAGGCACCCGTGCCTAGGACGCGGCGTCTCTCGGCTAGCCAAGTAGCTACAGCGCCCCGACGAGGCCTTCCTGGGGGCCAGCTGTCAGTCTGCGACTTAGTAGATGATGTAGCTAGTGTCGAATATCCTGCAACCGTCGGGACTGGAACCCTAGGACTTCCCGGTCAGAGGCATTGCAGTGACATCAGTTGATGCCGTGAGCTACCTAAGCCGGTGAATTGAACGAAGAAACCACGGAAAACTGTCGATCAGAGCAGCCGGCGGCTAGAAATTCCCTGCAACAGCAGCTGAAATCGACCTAGCTTTCTCTCCAGTGTGGAAAATCTTGCCAGCACCGTCCAGATTATATCCTTGGGCCCTCCCGGTCGTAGGTTAGGTTACAGCTCAGGTAGTCGACTGACGTTGATTGGAGAACCACCGTTCAGAGCAGCCGTCCGTTAGAATTCTTCTCCAGACAGCCGCTGATGCCACCTGCGTAGCTATCTACCTACTGTCGCAAATTCTGCATGCGTCAGGCCTCGAACCCTGGGCCCCCCAAGGAGGTACTGAAGTTACATTACCCATTACCATATACCCATTACTGGAGGTACCTGGGAGGTACTGAAGTTACATTAATTGCTAGCCCGGACCACCCCAGCCGGTGGAGTGCCCTGTGAGGGATCGTAAGCTTCCACGGCCGGAGAAGTAAAAGTACTTGGGATCTACGTGGCTGTCCGGGAGACGCCGCGTCCTAGACACAGGTGTTCAAGACACAACCGCCTAGGATCAGGTCCTAGACACCCGGTCAGCCAAGTACCTACAGCGCCCCGAGGTTCTCCCGTGGAGCCAGCCATCAGTCTGCGCCGCACGCACTCTCGCGTTGGAACGCCCCGCGCGGCGCTGGGCCGGCGGCGGCCTCGGTGCGTGCCGCGGCTACGCATAGTCCGCGCGCGGGCGTGCGTGTCGGCGGCGGCACGCACGCGCGTGCGTGAGGTCGCCCGTCGTCACGAGAAGGACGCGCGGGCGCGCCCTGCAGCAGGGCTGCTGCCGCCCAGCCCACGGAGAACGGGACCTTTCGTTACCGCGGACGCTGGGTAACGCGGCGTTTGACTATTCTGTTGACGAACTCGAATAAAGGCGGTGCTCTTTTTGAAACCTGTTACGAAACCAGTGCTATAGTAGAGTTTTAGATTTAGATTTATTTAGCAAAAAAAAAAAAAAAAAGTAGAAAACTGTATATGACGTATGGGGAAGAAGATTATCTGCGCACATTTTCTTGAGTGTTCTTTCTTTTCAGAATCCCTTCCCGTCATTTTAACTACAAATAGTTGAAATATGAGTAAAAGTTTAAAACAAATCAAAATACATTTTGAAAAATCGCGATATCAGCAATATTTGAAAAAAATACACATTTTCATTTCCGAGTTATAGAAAAATTATTTGCATCGGAACACGAATTGCAAGTATGATTTTAGTGCATTGTTAACAAAATAGTAACTCTCCCTTGCCTCTACTCTTACCATTACAATCAAAAGGAGAGTTCAACAAAACGTGCGACATAGTGAAGCTACATTTACGTCCAGAAGCAAAACAAGGGGGCATCTCAGCATTTGCTCAATGGATCAGGGAAACTGGACAAAAACCTAATCGAGATGTTTTTTTTAAATTCTTTTTTTAGATTTAGATTTATTTAGTCAAAAAACAATAAAATAGTTACTCTAAGAAGGGACCACTTTGATTGGTTGGAAAACAATTAAATGTCATGCAAGGCGATGACATCGCAAGAGATAGTGATGAAGCCATTTACGAATGAGCTAACTGTAAACCAACGCACTGACAAAATAAGTGCATGGACATAACCTGTAAGCGAGTTCCCAGCAATGGCCAAGCAATAGCTGTCAAAGAGGTGATTTCTTACAATAATGTTTCTGTATAGGGGAACAGACAAGAAAAGCCATTCACCTGTTCCCAGATAGTTATGATGCGAGTGGTAAAAGTAGTCTTTATTTTGCGAGTAGGAACGGTTGCGACACAAGACCGATATTGCGAGTGGGTTATTTCTATTAGAAAAATAAAATCGCTTTTCTCACGTGTCATACACTGTTTTTTAGACAGACTTAATGACTTATATTTTATTTTTATTCAAGTCCACAATCCCTTACTACAGTCACTTAATTGTACAGTAAAGCCAGTAATAGATGATGCGGTCAGACGAAATACATTTGTTTTCTTTGTTGCGTCATAAATTTATCAGACCCCTTGAGCATTGTCTCACATTTAGCACGTAAGTCTGTTTAGAAAATAGTTTACGACGTGTGCAAAAAATTGAACTCTTAACCCGCTACATACTGCCTTAAAGAACAGCTTTAACTAGTGGCTGTCTAAAAATACCTTTATTTGGGAAATAATGGACTTTGCATATTCTTAGGCAGGTAATATGTTATGTCAGGTGTATTAATAAACATTTTGGGGGAATATGGGTAGTACGAAATACTCATATTACGAGGCTATCAATGGGCTGCTCTTAAATATTGTAATAACCATAATAAACATCTACCATGACTCTGAACAAGTCTTTCAGAACACCCAAATAAACAAGAGGTATTTTCTCTTAACGCGTTGTACGTGATATAATTCTCCTACCAGCAATCGTGTGATGCTGTTACTTGTGTGACAAACATGTGTTTTGGTTCCTCTTCACAGAATCATTAGACATTTTTGGATGGAGTAAGTCGACTATGAAGGATCTATTATGCTATAAATCTCAAGAGCCCGCGGTTTATAGCAATGTTGACAAGATTATCAATCCCTTAATGATTTGCACGAGATTTGAAGCTGATCTATTGGGTAATGAAGTGTCGTAACTGCTCTATATTTAGTACATATTAGGATAGTAACGCTCGATATGCTCGTACGTTTATTGACTGTAATCGCACCATGCATATCAATGGGCGTTTAGTGCCCAACATGAGATAGCGGTTAATTCTGGTATTATGATATCTTATGCAGACTCGTCAACCTTGTACTAAAGGATCTACCACATCAGCCTCAACAAGCCTTTCATTACTTGAACACTACTTCACTTCTCTTCGAATGGGTAGATTGCGATTTAAAGGGTCTATCGGCAATTTTGCGATGCTGTTCCGAAAGTCGAACAGTTTCATTTTTTGAACCCTCGTCATAGTATCATTACAGAAAATCGAAAGGAAGACTCGTAAATCTTGTTGTGATGATGGATCCACCATCACTCTCGGCAACTCGCTTTTCATGTCACCCAGTTGAAAGCATCCAATATCTTAATGCGTTGTAAGCGATTGCGAGTTTCTCTAGGCAATGTTTGAGTAAAAACAGGAGAATTTCATGAATGTTTGCACAGTGCCCAATAATACTTCAGATATCCGCATTTTGAAGCTTCTTTTCAAAAATGTTTTTTTACGACTGGCTGGTTTACACGCCATACCATCCCCTTCAACCCATCCTCCTTGTTCGGCTTGCCTTGAAACGTTCTCGCTTTCGCCGTCGGTCCGACCGCAGAAGGTTCGCTTTACTCCCGATGTTACATTCTGATGGGCCTTGATTTACATCTATCATCAACCTACTCAACTTGCCTTTCTCTATCCTCTCTTCTTTCTTCTAAAGTAAATTTACAATTTGTTTTATACAAAAATTGTCAGTAAATATGATACAAGCAATAAGTATGACAGTTGAGGTATTGGTGAAGGTATCCTAGTAATCCCCTGGCATTACGCCCTGAGGAAGGTCGTAGAATGGCGACCGAAACGTCGGCACCATCGCCATGGACGCGGCGTCACCCCGATAGCCTAGTAAATACAAATTCAAGATGCGTGTTTACGGGTTCACTAATTTGAGCATCTGCAATTTGAGTTGTAAAGGTGTAATTCTGGTTATCGGTGGGTTTCATTGCTATTATCTAGAAGATTGATGACTTGGAGGATTCCCGACTGCGCGCGATTTCTAATCCCTTAATGCGTTGTACGCGATGTGCAACTGCTGTCGGCGCCGCGCGGCGCTATCCGGAATGCCAAGCAACGCACGCGCGTCGACCGCGAACAACTGCCCATTCCGTTGGTGTCCCCGGCGCTGCATTCGCTGCATCCGCGATGGCTCGCCGCGGCCCGCCGACTTCGCCGAACAGTAAATGACGAAAGTTAAGTTGTTTGCCGTGCGACGCGAATGCGTTTGAGCCGGATGTGCACGGATCACATGCGATGCACGCGCTAGCCGACTCAATAGTCCCGACTCTGTGGACGGCTGCCAAAGTAGTGGTGGTTGGATGCGAACGAAGGCGATGCATTTCGTGATTATTTTGAATAATGCATGGCGTTTTGTTTTGGAGAATACGCTAATGAAGTCATCAAACGATGTGGTTGTGAGGTGATGTAAAGTATATCCCAACGGGTATGACGTGTTGTTTGGAGAGAATGACTGCCATCCCCAGTTTCGTGCAGTTTCGTTTAGTTTTTGATTAACACATGTTTCTTAATATTGTTATCGTATAATCGCTTAAATAATCTGAATAATTGAATTCTAATAATTCTAATACACGCGTCATCTTCACGCTTTGTAAATGAAAGAAAAGTGACATAGAAGTAGAAAGAGATATCAACTATTGTTTTCCTTTATGTCGTATATGGTGCGACAATTTTAGGCTTCATTCTTACGCATATGTGATCTTAAGCTTCTTCTTTCAAAAATAAATAATTTAATGTGCCATAGTATTTTTGTCGCTTGCTAGTTATTTGGAGCTCTCAGTCAGAAAATGGAGTTATTTCCAAGGCGGTAACGAGTAGAAATGAGTTTTTGTCGTGTCCTTTTTCGTCTTTTCTTTTGTAATAAATAATTCCCCGCTTCTCCATATAATTCAGAAGAATTGATAGTACAAGTTGAACCAAATAATTCATGTCTAACATTGAGTCCCATTCCTCTGCCGCATCATGGAAAGTTCAGACATTTTAAAATTCTCGAGCTGTACCACTTCACATCATGCAGAAGAGCACATCATGCAAAAGTGCGGGGTGTAACATTGCCATTCCTTAGCAATTTTGTTAATTCATTCGTCCACCTTATAGCTGGATGCGTCCGTTCATTCTGCCCTACCTAATTTTCTGTATTCCGTTCCCAATTTTCGCTATCCTTCTCAATTTTGCCTCTAGTTTTTCTTTCCATTTCCCCTTTCAATTTTTTTCTTAATTTCCTCTCATGTTCTTCGTCTCCTATCCTTTTACGTCCTCCCATCTTCCTTGCATCCGTGATCACCGCCTAACATTGTCTCTCATTCCTCCGCCTTTTTGTTCGTTCATTCATCCTCATCTCAACTGTATGAATTCTTTCATTACACCCTGTCCGTCTCCCACAAGAATATTAAGGACATTTCATTATTTATAGCTATATCCAATAAACTCAGGCGATCCAACAGTCTCGGGGAATTCCTCTCTGCTTACAATTACTGAATTATGTTCCCAATTTAAGCTAATTTTCGTTTTTATCCCCAAATTTCTCCTCTATTTTCCCTTTTGATGTTCCCCTCTAATCTATCTCTAACATTTTTTCTGACAACTGCCCTCCCATATTTTAGTTCTGTTTCCTTTCGTGTCCTTCCTCCCCCATCCTTTAATACCACTAATACCACCTCTTTCCAATGTCATAGAGAAGAGTTACAGGGTGTATGTGTTGTACCCGCCTAACTTAATCTCCCATTGCTCTCGCTTTGCACAATCGCCTATTTAATTAATGAATATATGGCTATTTCAATGCGATGATACACTCTTAGAATTATTTTTTGCTTGCAATTACTCAATTACGATCACAATGTTCGCTAATTTTGGTATTATATATATAGGATATATATATATATATATATATATATATATATATATATATATATATAATTTCTCACAATTTTTCCTCTGGTCTCCCTCCGATCCTTCCTCTCCCATTCTTTACCCCCCAAACACACAATCTTGCCAATGTCATAGAGAAGAGTTTCAATTAAGGGGTGTGTATCTGAGGTGCACGCCTAACATTGTCTTCCATTCCCTATCCCTTTTGTTCGTTCATTCATCCACCACTCAACCGGACGCGTCATTTCATGCGTGGCCCACGCGTCCGCCGCATCTCGTGCGTTTCTCCGTCCCGCCCAGGCGCCGCGTGGTGGCCTCGCTGCGAGGGGGGGGGGGGGCGCTTTGTGCGGAGGCGGCCCACGCGCGGAGCGACTCCTCCGCACGCGCAGACCGCGACCCTCGCTCATACCTGCTTTTCTTTTTTTTTACGTCTTTAATTGACGCGACGCCTCTTTGCGCTTTCGGAGTAATCCTCCATTAGTATCAGCGCGGGAGTAATCGGCCAACATTAACAACAGTATGTCGTATCCGTCCCGTCTCGTCGCAGTCAGTTGTCAAGAGGACCGCCAGGTAACATCTCCGCGTACGCGCCTCCTACTTCGCGCCCCTGCGTTACCACTCAGCAGCCGGAATTGGGAAGGAATTAGGATTGGTGTAGGGTTTAGGACACTTCATAGGGGTTGGACTAGCCCCTGTGAAGCATGTAATCTCGTTTTGTAGTCACAAATGTCACATGAGGTTCAATGGGAATTCTACGGGAATCGAACCCTGAACATCAGTGGTGAAAGGCAAGCGACTTTGCCACTGAGCCTGGTAATAGAGTGGTAAGAGTGTGTCCAACAATTTTAATTTTAACATTTTTTTAAAACTGAGGTTTCAATAAAACTGGGGTATATAGCATTATTACTTTCCCTATAAAAGCAAAAAAATTGAAGAAAAAATGGAGCCATTTCTTGACAAAATTTGTATACGTAATTCTCCATAATTTAAACTCAATAATACTAAAAAACCACTCCTATTCGGAAAACATTGTACACAACATACTATTCAAATATATAATTTTAAAGAATATACTTCATTAAGAAAAATATCTTTCTCCAATAACGTAACCGTAGGCGGGTGTCAAAAAAAGGTTAAATTTTGATAACATTACATGATCCAGATGTACTACTGAAAATTGGAACTTATAGTACGTACGATCTTTTTGTACGTGTACATTGTTCTATTCGAGCAAAAAATTGAGTATTTTTCAAACCAATAAAAAACCACAGTCATTTCGAATTGATGCGGAAGATACTGTCTTCAAAGAAGAAAAGATTTGATACACGTTGCAGGATGAAGTTCCTTTGTCATTTGTGTTCCCGGCCCGCGAATTTTTCTTCCAATCGAGAACAATCAATCATTAGAAAACATTGCTTGTGGAACGAAGCTACAGATACGATGGAAGACAAATATTGATTAAATTGGAGCCGACAAACACAGATGAAATATAACTCACAAGAACTAAATTACGTGATTGCTCTTTGTCTATTTATACCATTATTTCTCCACGTCTAATCAAGATATAAACAACTCAAGGTACAAGTTTTACGGCTATTCAGATAAATCATGTTTTTTTAATAGCCGTAATACTTCTAATAGTGGGATTCAGTTCAACAAACCTTACTCCTGGTTTTTCTTTTATTTTCCGTTTCCAAGAGAGCATCAATCACTAGAACCAGAAGAAAGAACGGTATTTTCATCTCTCTTTTTAAGTTCTAAATGTGTTAGTAAACAAAGGAAGGCGCGGCCATTTCCAAATTGCACTTAGCACTTTCAGTGTACGTGAGGTTGGAAGTTCGAAATACACATGAGAACGCTAAAAATACTAGCGCGTGTAAATGCGAAGGAAAAAATATCTGTACCGTTTATTTCAACAGAAAAGCAAGTTATTGTTTGAAGTGGGACTCCAGGCTATTAGTTGAAATGCGTGTTTGCTTGGAATGAGTTCTGTTACGAGTCTTGTTTTGTTTCGTGCTCGTAACACTTGGAAGGAACGAAGACCTATATTTTGAGACAGGGTGTTTTATTATTGGGCGTGAATAGATCCTCAAGAAAATATAAATTTACTGCAGTTTTTTCTGGAGGTTACTCTTGTTATTGTCTTAATATATATCTGTCATTGGTTGCCTCAGAACTAGTTCTTGTCTGGAGCCTTACCATTTACTCGTTTCTGTTATTACTGAGGAACAAACGCTGCATTTTTGACCTTGGAAAATGAAGCAAGGTGTGGGTGGTCGAGTTGGTTGAAACAAACACTAAATCAACGGATTCGAACGTACAGTTTTTGTTTATGTGAATCCTATTTCGATCTCATAACTGTGTAGTTATTTCTCTCAAATGAAGTGCAAAATACGTAATTTATTGCAGGATACAACATACGTTTGTGGGTTACTACGTGTAAGAAGTAATGAAAAGTCATTCAACAAAAATTATAGTCTAGTTAATACATTTTACAATAAATAACATTCGGTTCATGAAAAAAAAGAGTAGACCTGTGAAGTTTTTAGGATATTTAAGTTATACAGAACTCGTAGAACGGATTAGAAGGAAATATTGAAAAACGTTTTGACCATTTATAGCGATAAGTTAATTGCGCATACTGTATCCGGATGTAAGAATCGAGTAAATTAAAAATCTCAGCAAATAGTTATACTTTATAACACATGCAAATCAATATTTTCTTCTATTTTAAAATTAATTTAACTTGTTTCACTTAATGTCAATGTTTTTCCTGTCTTGATTTCGTTCTTTTCAGTTCTCCTTGGATCAGTTGTCTAACAACTAACATATTGTTACTATCGGGTTTACAATTATCTACTCTGTAGGGATGTGATTAATCTTCATGTCTTCTTACAAATTTGGCTGTAACTATTACTTCGTAGAGGTTTATAATGTTTTAGTTTCAACGTTTATTATTGTTCTCGCCGTTTTACTTTTCAGCGGTATCATTTTTAAGCAAATATATTGAATCTCCACTCCAGAAGTCAGCACTAAGCGAAAAGCGAGCAATTGCCTTGTGTATCTTTCCTTAACTTGCAATACAGTACGAGTTCTTATGCGTTTTGTTTCTTACAGGTTATATATCGCTTCACGCATGACATTCTCCAATAATTTTTAAACTTCATGGTTATTATTTTAAGAATTCGATATTTCAACTTCTAAGAACTTCATGAATTATTTGTTCAACTATTTCCTTCACATTAACATGTATACTATATAGTAATTATTCTCTACATCTGCACTATACGATAAATACAACTGCGAATGTTTCTTCTGCGAATGAATATTTTAACACTAATTAACAGAATGTTGAAATGTAATTGTATTAAAACAATTGTGATGTTTCCAGTTTTATTAAGTATGTTGTTTTATGTTTCATCTGAAAATGTTTGATATCAAATTAGTACTCTATTTGTCTTCATTTGACCACTATTTAAATGATTAGAAATAATGTTTGTAAATAAGATGTACACTATGTGATGAAAAGTATCCGGACTCCTCCAAAAAGGTGTTATGGTTCGGACGTGTTTTTCATGGGTGGAGCTTGCACCCCGTGTTGTTTTGTATGCCACTATCACGGCACAGGGCTACGTTGATGTTTTAAACACCTTCTTGTGAGCAATTCGGTGATGGCGATTGCATCTTCCAACACAATCGAGCCTCTGTTCATACCTCACGGCTTGTGGCAGAGTGATTACATGACAATAACATCCCTGTAATGGACTACACAGAGTCCTCACTTGAATCCTACCGAACAACTTTCGCATGTTTTGGAACGCCGACTTCGTGCCATGCCTCACCGACCTACATCGATACCTCTCCTCAGTGCAGCACGCCGTGAAGAATGGGATGCCATTCCCCCAAGAAACCTTCCAACACCTGATTGAAAGTATGCCTGTGAAAGTGGAAGCTGACATCAAGGCTAAGGGTAGGCCAACACCTTATTTAATTCCAGCATTACCGATGGAGAGCGCCACGAACTAGTAAGTCATTTTCAGCCACGTGTCCGGATACTTTTGATCACATTGTATATATCCTTCCTAAAATTAAAGTATCTGCGACTTGTGAGGCTTTCGAGGGCTGTGGCAGATGGGATGAATGCTCCGCATATTGATCTTTCGCCAACAGCCCGAGATTACGGGACTGAGGAAGAACCGCGCGGAATCGTTCAGGGGAAGGAACGAATCCACGCCTATCTCCGGTGCAGGAAATCGAGCCGAAGGGAAGATCAGCTGTGTGAACAATGGGCAGGTTTCTAGCTCGGGGAGGGAGTAAGGGGGAAAACCATCGACGAATGAAAGTTTTTAACTTTAAATTCAAATATAACCAAAACGGTACTAAATTTGCGAAAAAAGGAGTGATATTTATGTTGAACTAAAAAGACAACATATTTCTAACGTTTTGGGCATTGGATCAAATTTTAACGAGTTCACTGAAATTCTTGACCGATTTCTGGAATAGAATGAACAACAGCTATCAATAAAGCGAAGTATTAACCGTGTATAAAGCGAAGTATTAACCGTAGTAACCGTGTATTTTTTTTCTCGCACAACACATACACTTTTTATCTGTTCATTAACGTTAAATAAGTAAATAAATAAACACCACTTGATGGAAAAAGAAAGTGCATAGGTGGTACATCTCTCCAATACGTTACATACTGTTTATTAACTGTTTTTATTAAATAAATAAAAAACAGCGGGACCCACTGTTTGACTGTGAACTGTCCTTGACGCCTAAGAGCTTGACGACCCGACATTTAAATTACTTGATGATAATGATGATGATGATGATAATAGATGATATTGTACGAATAGAAAAGAATTGTACGAATAATTAGTAAATACCATCCACGTGAATCTTGTAAGCATCTCTTTATTAAGCTGGGGATTCTTTCATTACCTTGAGTACGAATCAGTAGTTTTTTTTCAAAAATGATTTACTTAAGCCTTGAAACATATTTTCGGCTAATATCGTTGTCTATAACTCTAACAATCCAATTAAAAACCATAGTCTATATTCGATGACGATGCGGTTTACATTCAACACTTCTGTTTTCGGCGCCATATTCCACACGGGGGGCGATCGCTAGCCCACATTGCGTCAGAAAAGCGAACGCGTAGGTAGGTAATCACCTCCGAGTCGCCCCACACGAGAGGCAATCAAGCAGCAGAGCGCCCGGTGCCCATTTCCGGAGTGGAAGTGGAAACCCAGGGGTACGGACGCAACCGCAAGAGGCAATTTGCGAGGGAGAAGGGAAGCAAAGAAGAAGAAGAAGAAGAAGATACCGGCAGAGCAGTTGGTGGGAGGCGATCGATAAGAGAAAACAAGAGAGGCGAAAAGAACATTACAGTCGCTGTAGGTTCATTTCGCAGGTCATTAATCTGCGACATGGCACTGTTTGGTCTTCCATCTCCTCCGAAGCCGTGAAGTGGACAGTTGATCGGAGAATTTGCCCAACCGGAAAATACTTGTAATGCACGGAACATGGAAGGAATACCAACGTTTTTGAGAGGCACGAGAGATAATGAAGTCTGGTAGAGGAGAGGAGCACATTGTGTGAAGACATTTAATGAATAACTGAATAAAGATTGGAAAAAATCCTTTTATTGTATTCTTAATTTTTATGTGGAATTCTCGAATGAATTTTCGTGTATTTGAGCCATGTGAAACACAATATTTTTTAAATTCATTACGTTTTCTCTTTGACTGTAGTCATTACTGTAACTGTAATTGTTACCGGCACTGGTTTTAGTTTGATGAGTATTTCTGGATGCGTCAATTGCTACGGCCAATAGTACCGTAAGTGTGGTGCATGTGTTATCGCGGGCGGTGGCTGTGATCTTCCCTCATAAGATGGCGAGGTCCGGTGCTGACCTACTCCCGGTCAGCGGGATTTTTCCCAACCAGTTATCTCCCTCAGCGAGGTATCGCCGCAGACGAGACATGCTTCAAGCTCACGGCTGATCTCCCGCCGTACGGTAGTGTACTACATATAAGTGTAAGTGCGTGTTAGCAAGGGGTGAGGATAGGAAAAGCAAGAGGAAGAAAGATCGAGCGCGGTTCGTGTCCCGTTTGTTAGGGTACTGCTCCGGCATTCACTTGGTGTTTATTTGAGAAACTGCGGAAAACTACCGATCAGAGCAGCAGGTCGCCAGAATAGTCCTCGAAACAGCGGCTAAACACAACCTAGCTATCTACCTAGTGTCGAAAATGCTGCCACAGTCGGGACTCGAACCCTTGGACCTCCCGGTCGGAGGCGTCAATTGAGTGACATCAATTGATACCCAGAACCACCTAAGCCGATACCGGCTTTAGGAATTGATCATAACATTGATGTACCATTTTTTTTCAAATCATTAAATCGTCTCTTAGCAATATTTTTTTTCAAAATCCCTCATTTGGCTGGAAAGCTAATCAAAGGATGAACACGTCAATTAACTGGACGGATTATTGTAAGTATGGATGTATGGAAAAATTACTTAATCATTAACAAATATATAATTGGAGCGATGAATAGGAATGAGTTTTGATGAAATGAAACACAAATAATTCCGATATCCTGCTGCGAAAACGCATCGCCGCCACTAGGACTACATTCCAAGTGACCGAGATTTGCATCTAGTATGCGACGGGTCTCGCTAATGATAGGATATATCTCCGCACCATAATTAACCGTTTAATTATTTGTCACGAGTTCCTGAAATATTTGTGCGGCGTAAAGTGCTCGCAAATATTCCGCGACGTGAATTCATTCTTATATTAAGCCCTGGGAACCTGCCGTCGTTCATCATAATTCGCTAACAAACCCAGCGACGGTGATTATTCAAACAGATTACTACCTTTGTAATTACCTCCATGACAGACGAAAATGAATTTTCCGCAAGGGAGTGTATTCAATTCGCGTGCGTGAACGCAGAAGTATTCTGTTTTACTCATCGTACTTCAACGAATCATTCATCAAAACACTGAAACTGCTCATTATATTATCATTAGCAATTTACGAAACATTCCGCATTCTCAGTGACAAGTAACGTAAATTTACGTATACCGCCGTAAAGAACTACGGGCATTGTTCTCGTGTTTCTGATGGAACTTACAGTCGTAAAATTTGTCAGCATCACGTAAGCGGAACGCGAGGTCGTATTTTAGCTTTTGATCCGGTTTTCGGGGCGGGCACATGTGGGCGCGTGTGGCGACGCGGGAGTTCTCTCGAGAAGGGCGCGCCCCTACCGGTTGAACAGCGAAACTGTATGGGAGGTCGAGGGCGTTGTCTAATCCGGCGACGCTTTTTGGCTATCGCTCGTAATGATGCGTGGAGATAATGCTTCACAGGATCCCTATTTCGTTGCCTTTGGGAACTGGTTTCAGACTCAATGCGGTAGCCCTACGCCGAAGGTCCTTGACTTGCAAAGATTCTACAGCGTGACCAAGGTTTTGTTCGTGGCATACCGGGAGAGGTGGCTCAAGGCATCAGCTGATGTCACTACACTGCCTCTGTCCGTGAGGACCTAAGTTCGGGATGGAATTCAGTCGCTGCCTGGAGGAGAATTCTAGCGGCCAGCTGCTCTCATCAAGTTTTGTTTCGATTAAAACCAGGCGAATGCCGGAGAAGTACCCTAACAAACGGGTAACAGACCGTGGCAATCTTTCCTACCTCTTTCTTGTCCTATCGTTATCCCTTACACACACTTACTCTCATGCAGTAAGCTACCACACACGTCGGGAGACAAGTCCAAACCATAGATCTTGTCCCGGCTGGGGCGGTGCCCCGCTGGTGGGAGATACCTGGTTGGGAAACCCCACTAACTGGCTGGTAGGTCTGCGCCGGAGTAAGCAGCGGGGGAAGATCACTGCCACCTTCGGAGGAAAAAAACATGCCCTACATTTACTGGACTAATGATCTTACCTTGACGTTCCAGGAATCACCAATTAATGTTCGTAGGGTAGGGTAAGTGAGCATTGATTACGGACGCGTGCTAAGAGAACTAGTTTCGTAAGAGTAGTTTATGTTTATTTCCCGGGAAGGAGCGGTGTTACCCTCTAGATCGAACGTGATATCCGGCGCCGACATACTTGTCAGCTAGCGCGTTTCCTTCGCCTAAAAGTTTCCTGTATACGGTACTACCCAGCTGGGACCACCATGTTTCCGAAGAGTCTTCCGACATCTGTGATAATGTAGTTTGTGTGTGTGTGTGTGTGTGTGTGTGTGTGTGTAAGGAGTGGGGCAACGACGAAGAACCAAAGATCATGGGGCTCGTTCAGTAGGATTTACTGTGATGTTTGTCTTTTGTTAATCGTAGAAATCACGGAAAACTACCGAATAGTGCTGTCGGTTAGAATTCACCTGCGACAGTGGTTGGAATCGACGTAGCTATGTAGCTAGCGGCGAAAATCCGCCATTGTCAAGATTAAATCCCTAGGACCACCCAATAAAGGATGCTTCAGAGCCAACAGTGTTAGCACAGAGCTATTGCAGCCCGTCTGCCATAGATAATTTTTCTTTGTAAGAAACGTATTACAAAATTTATAATTAATAATCATGAAGGGACTTGCTTCATAACTAATTTCAGTCGATTTAGGTTGTCGTAGGAGTTTTAGGTAAGATGTTGGTTTTGTGGTTTTGTTTCGTTTGTTGAACTGTTTCGGTTTTTCTTCGTAAAAACCTATTTATTACTAGCCATGCTTAGTAGTAGAGGCGATTTCCCATCCGAGAAACGTCTCGTTTATTTTCAATTTTTGAACAAGTTCTAACGATCGATCGTTTGGGATTGTTTTATAGAACCTTGTTTCTTAGAATATAAGGCATTGAGTGATGAGGAACTGGGTAGTCGTCGGAGACTCGAGGGTAATGCAGTGTACGCCGAAGGTAGTAGGTTTGTTGGCGTAAAAATGACGAGAGATTCTATTGTCCGAGTAAGGTTTTGTCTGCACCTTGTAGATCTAAACCTTAAGTATTGTTGTTTTGCCAAACAATAATTCTCAATTATTTCAAGATTTAGATTGTAATACAGGATGCTATAAGTTCATGATTTCGAATATTCAGTTTCTATTCTGAATGTATAATTTATTTTTAATATGCAATGCAAAAAGATTGTGATTTTGTTATTATTTACTTTTTTAATGCAGATAAATAATTTACTTCGTGCAGAAAGACTTCAGAAATTGGTTTTGGGGATAGTATGGTACCTCACGTTACTCCTAACGAAAAGAACATTTGAAACATTCTTATATTATTCCGTTGTCTTCCCAAAAGCTCATTTTTAAAATTGCTGTTGGTTTCCTGTTCTTGTTTTCCATATTTATTTGTAATGTTTTCGAAAAATAGGCGATCTGTGCTTAATGTATTGCATGTACGTCATTTCTGCTCTGTAAGTTTACGCAACTTAAACTCTCTTCAAATACAGTTCAAAGCTACACGCCCATTGCAGAGATATTCCCAATTTCTCCCATACTCGATACTCGTTAAAATAAACGCCCTTGGGCTAATCTCTTCACACCAGATGGTCTCTATCTCATTTTTACGCCAGAGAGGGGTATTAGTTTCACTACAAAGAGATTGTGTGTTGACCAAACAGGGATATTGTCAGTAGTTTGGTTGCTGTGTAAAGGGATGTTTACCGGATTGAATGACAGGCGTTCTAATCGAGAGATGAGAGAAAACATTCGCGCGCTTGCCAACAAAGGAACGGAAGGACGTTTAAATCGCGAGGGTTAACCAGTGGCTGATGATCAAGTGGAAACAGAGTCTGCAGAATATAAGCAAATAAACATGAACTTTCAGTTGCGTTAAAACAATTTTGTGGTAAAAGTACAAGCAAAATATAGTTTTAGTCAATTGGAAAAAGGCATCAGTGTATATTCGGGTGAAAAAGTGCCCTCAGGAAGAAGTAATGTTTGAGTAAAAAAGGGCAGAAAGAATCGAAATTAAAAAGAATGTGTACGAGAGAGAGAGAGAGAGAGAGAGGGGGGGGGGGAAGAACAGAGAAGGGAGGAGAGACGGAAGAAAGAAACAGAGATGAGACAGAACAGAGAGAGATTAACCGTAGATAAAAAAAAATCAATGAAGTTCAACTTGAAATTGTGGCTTTAAATGTGGAATAGACCTTTCAGTGAACCTTTTATAAAGTTCTGACCCAAAAGCAAAGGCAAAAAACAGTACCCCTCAATGTTCACAGGGGTTGCGATAGCTCAATACTAACATCGTTGTCTCTGCAGCTTCATTGGCTCGGAGGTCATAGGGTTCGAGTTCCGACGGTAGCATATTTCGACAATGGATACATTTCTGGATCGAATACAAACACTGTCTGAAGGAGAATTCTAGTAGCAGGCTGCTCTGATCCCTAGTTTTCCGTGGTTCCTCCGATTAACACCAGGCGAATGACGGAAGAGTACACTAACAAACGGGCCACGGACCGCGCGCGAATGTTCCAGTTTGCCGTGGTTTTTCCGTTAAGTTTTATGCAAATGCCGGAGCAGTAATATTACAAAGGTGGATATAGTACAAAGGTGGAGCAGTAATATTACAAAGGAGGCTTTGGACCACGCGCGACCTTTCTTTCCTCTTCCTTGCCCTCGCTTCTCATCATATATGCCAGCTCTCACTCTCACTCTCTCTCTCTCTCTCTCTCTCTCTCTCTCTCTCTCTCTCACACACACACACACACACACCCAGACACACGCGTTTTGTAAAATCATCGATATATTTATTAAAGCCGATGGTTTTGATATCGATGTTTTGTGTTGTTTCTACATTTTCGATGTGGATGAAAAATTCCCTTACTCAAAATATTGTAAAAGTTAAAATTTGAAATAATAACTGATGATGACCCAGTTTATGTGTTCAAACCAAACGAACGCTGTTCGTGAAAACGTCGAAATTTTAATTTTTGAATAACTGTTTTATTTTTGAACTTCTGTTTTAATGTTTGAACATCCATGTATTGATTTTTGAACATCCATGTTTTAATTTTTGAACATCTATGTTTTAATTTTTGAACATCTATGTTTTAATTTTATGAACATAGATGTTTTAATTTTTTTGAACATCGATGTTTTAATTCTATGAACATAGATGTTTTAATTTTTTGAACATCGATGTTTTAACTTTTTGATAATCGATGGTCGATAACATCGATATTTTGTTATCGATGTCGGCGAGCACGTGTCGACGTGAGAGGGTGCTGGTGGAGGGACGCGTCGTGGGAGGGCGCTGCTGGGCCTGTTTGCACGTGGTCGCTCCGCCTCCGCCGCCGTCCGGCGACGGGATGTTTGACTTTCATTAGAGTGGAGTGGCGCGGCGTGGAGGACGGGGCGGGGAGGACTGTGGCGGATGGGTGCGGAGGGGCTGGGTGGGACGATAGTGGGGTGGCGGTGATGCCGACTGAACAGAAAGAGACCTATACGCCCTTTTGGGGGGAAAGAAAAAAAATGGTAGTAAAGAATGTTTTATTTTTGAATTGTTTTCTCTGCATCTATTTTGCAGAGAGTGGGATGCTGAAAATAATTTCGACACACTTGACCGCTGATCTTTAATGATATTTATTAATAATTATTTTCATAGAATTTACCCAATTTGATTTCATCACATTTGGGAAGCTCCGGGATGGGGTGAGGTCGAGCTGCTTGCGGAAGCGAAAAGTTTGGGAGAAGTGACGAGGTAAGATGGTGAGGGGAGGGTGTTGGCAGATGGTGAGAGCAGGTGGGCTGTGGAGAGCGTTAGCAGAGCAGGGGCGAGTCGCGGGGGCGAGTCGCGGGGGCGAGTCGCGAGGGCGAGTCGCGGGGGCGAGTCGCGGGGGCGAGTCGCGGGGGCGAGTCGCGAGGGGGCGAGTCGCGCGGGGGCGAGTCGCGCGGGGGCGAGTCGCGCGGGGGCGAGTCGCGCGGGGGCGAGTCGCGAGGGGGCGAGTCGCGAGGGGGCGAGTCGCGAGGGGGCGAGTCGCGAGGGGGCGAGTCGCGAGGGGGCGAGTCGCGAGGGGGGCGAGTCGCGAGGGGGCGAGTCGCGAGGGGGGCGAGTCGCGCGGGGGCGAGTCGCGCGGGGGCGAGTCGCGCGGGGGCGAGTCGCGCGGGGGCGAGTCGCGCGGGGGGCGAGTCGCGCGGGGGCGAGTCGTGAGGGGGCGAGTCGCGAGGGGGCGAGTCGCGAGGGGGCGAGTGGCGCGGGGGCGAGTGGCGCGGGGGCGAGTCGCGCGGGGGCGAGTCGCGCGGGGGCGAGTCGCGCGGGGGCGAGTCGCGCGGGGGCGAGTCGCGCGGGGGCGAGTCGCGCGGGGGCGAGTCGCGAGGGGGCGAGTCGCGCGAGGGCGAGTCGCGCGAGGGCGAGTCGCGCGAGGGCGAGTCGCGGGGGCGAGTGGCAGGGGCGAGAGCGAAGCGTGTGGCTTGGAGAGCGAGGACGGAGAAGGTAGTGGGGGAGAAGGGAAGGAAACGGGTGGGCGGGGCGAAGTCCGGGCAAGGGCGGTGAGCGGGGGCCGGGGCGAAGCGCCAAGGGGGCGCGTGTGCGGGGCGGGGCGGAGCCGGAAAAGGGCCGGCAGCGACCACCCGCACCTGAGCACAAAGGAAACGGGAAAGTTTCGTGGCGGGTCGAGGCGCTCCAAAGTGGCCGGGCGAGGGGGGCGTGGTGTTCCTCCGCGGGCTTTGCTCAACTGACGAGGGCTTCGTGCTAAGCCGCTTCCTCTTTCGCCAGTTGGCCGCGAGCGGGTCCTGCTGTGGACGCTTGTGCTAGAGAAAACGTGTGCGAATTATCAAGATGATGTTGCACAACTCTTGTAGAACTGATTATGATGAAAATTGAGGCCTGGTGTGAGATTAAAAAAAGTTCCATCGTATTAAAATGTAGATCTTTTCCTAATGAAATTTAAAGGTAAACAATTATGAGCTGGTATCCATTTACTTAACGAAATAATAAGGAAGGTAACATTTATAACTTAGGAGGGGAAGCTTGAGAGCAATATTCTTATAAAAATAGTAATATATTACATTGCTATGCTTTTGAAATTAAGGAAGTTTGTGAGAAAAATTCCCGGATTCCAGTGGCAGTTTCTGAATCGTCGGGTGGTCATTATTTCAGTATTCTTTCGCGAGTTTAGTATGCCTCAATCAGAAAGAGTATTGTCACGCAGATTAAACAAACGTGGATGCTGGAAAGAGAAATACTAAATACGAAATTGTTACACGAGACAAAACATGCGTCAAAATCGCTGTTTTTTTTAATTGGGCATGATAATACTTGTATGTATGTATGTATGTATGTATGTATGTACTTGGTGCGACAACTCGTGAACGGGCGCATACCTACCGGAGACATAATACTTAATTGATATAATTTTGTATAGAAACACAGACCATTATTTTCTTAAATTCTCATGTCGGTTTATAAAGTTTGAATTTGTGACAATATTTGCGGAAAATTTGTAACACAAGTTTGACAAATTATAGACTTACTCGTATTACAGGTAGTTTCTTGTATTTCACTTTTTTTCTCTTTAAGGGAAACATACATTTTAACAATAAGCGATGCTATGCGGACGGTTTTGATCATTATATTCGTATTTGTTTAGTTCTCTCTTTCCCAAAGTTATAACTGTCATAGATTATCCAGAACTTCTCCTTTTTATGACTTTTATTTCAATAAATTGCAGAATTAAATTAAAATATCATCTAATAAAGAATATTTTGTAGATTCAAACTGTGGTGGACACGTTTTTTTAAAATACGCGACAGTTAATTTGTATCATTCGTTGCTATAAAACAAACTTCGTGAAGCGCTATAACTTAGCTTCAATCTTTAAATTTACAATTCTAATAGCATAATCTCTGAAGGACTAACTGAATTACGACTTGAAATTGTAGTTCATACAACCGGCAGCTTAAGTTCATTAAGCATTCAGTTTTTGACCTACGATGCGGTGTGTAGCCGACTGTAGGCCTGAAATATGATGCACGGCACTTATCCCTCGATAAGCCCGGTCTTAGAATTTGTACGTTTACAGCTTCAACGTAAACTACTCAGCCTAGGACAAATTTCCGCCACTAATGTGTGTTTAGTGAGCAACTGTTACAGTCCATTCAACGCGAGACTGCACTAGTGGGCGATCTGTAATCTAGACGGGTAAGAAAACAAATGGTTGCTAAGAGAGGGGCGACATATCAATAAATCGTTCGAAGGACACTGTGGACCACTTGCGGATTTACCCCACTGATCGCATTTGTTACTTTGGAATTGTTGGTTTAGCTACTCACTTAGCCACATAGAGGAAAGTTCTACTTGGTTTTTGTTTCAGATATTTAACAAAAAACCTTTCAATTTCTTAAAACTAATTTAAAGAAAGGTGAGACTCCTTCGTTAATTATTCACGGTTTCTACAAATGTACGAAATATTGCTTCTTGAAATATGCTATTTGGTATTCTCACAATGGTAAAGCAATGAATCTACCTACTTAATCCTTTAGAGACAGATAAATGTTAACCCTCCAAACAAATTGTAATGATTATACATTAAGACCTTTAAATCACTCACAAGCACTATTCACTCCAATTCAATTGTATTTTTTTTAAATTGGAGTTTTTTTCAAACGCCGTTTGATAATTAAACACGTCATGAGAAAAGGAATTAGTTGTGCAAACAATGAAAGAGATAGTGTTATATTTAAGGTTAAAAGATTATTGTTATTTTTTGTGACACGTATGCCATTTTCTCGCCTTAAAATAAATTAAAGAACTAACTGCAGAAACATTTGTTATATTTACAGGTTCCTAATGTGTACTAGTAAGCTTAAACATATTGAAAATAAGGGACCGGGAAAATCAGGAAAATAAATGAAATAATGTGATTTATTACAAATTAACAAGGGAATAATTCTTATTTGGATTCCATCGGTTCGAGCTATAACGGGTAACATACTAGTCGACATTGCTGCAAAAGACACCTATAAATTTACCTATTTCCGAACGTCCTGTTTCCCGCAATGAAATGAAAAGTACCCTCCACCTTTGATATATTGAATAACTTTCGTTAGACAAGAAAAAAAAAATTATTTATGGATATGTATTCTTGGTTTGGCTTTTGAATAGATGGTGCTTGGTGGTTGATATTTCCTGTATCTGGCGTCCATCGCCTTTAGCTAATATTGCGACGCAAACTGGTGCCTGAAGCTCTTTGGCTGAATACGATGCGCAAGACACCCATCCTCCATGGTACTGAGTCTGGGAAGCGCCGCCGAAGGTCGAAAAGGCGGTTGATGAGCGCGGGAGACGGGTGGGGGTGGGGGTGGTTCGTGAAGGGCCAATTGGTTTGCGCGGCCGCCGCCGCTCGTTTCCGGCGCCTGAGCCGCTTCCGGTGCGTGACTGTGCGTGCGAAAGCGCTCGTAACCCCCCCCCCCCCCTCCCGGCTCCCGGCTGCGGGTGTCATTTGCGAAGTCCCCCTTCCCCCGGTCGCGAGTGTCATTCGCAAAGACGTCGAACGGTTTTCGCGCGCTGCGGCGAACGAGAGTTCGATGACGATAACAGTGGAGCCCATTTTGGCCGAAATTTTAGTCGGCCGGCGCGTCCCGGCGGTCTCAATGTAGCAGGTTTTGTCCGAAATGTCGGTCGGACGAATAAAATCAAACGAAACTGATCATCGTCCGAGAGCCTACATTTTCGAACGCTGTCGGAAGAAGTCGTTCGGATTCACTACGACAATTTCTATTTACTGACATATGTTTCAACAAATCTGACTCATCGCTCAGATGGATAGCTGAGGTCGCGAAGGTTAAAGGCTGTTGCTACCTCGGGCCAAAGGGTCGCGGGTTCGAATCCCGCTCAGGGCGTGGAGGTTTGTATGTGTTTCCCTTACAGATAACCCAATGTTAACAATCAGTGATTCCTACACGACCAAGGAGTTGAAAAACGACCTTAAATAAATAATAGTATATTTTAAAAATTCTAAGACATCGGACATCAGCTGACCAAAATTCCGGCCAAAATCGGATCCGAAGGACTGTGACTTCCTAATACGATTTTGCCCGATGTGCCGGATTCGCTGAAAGACGCGATGGAATACGAAAATTATCATAGGGGACACGAACGATCTCTTCCGACGGCGTCCAAAAACAGTGACTGCAGGGCGAAACTGTTTAGTTTGCTTTTGTCCCGCCGACGTTGGCCGACCGAAATTTCGACCAAAACCGGTTCCACTCTCGCCGTCTTACTCTCGTTCGTTCATATTCAATCGATGATAAATATGACGTTATATGTTATTACATATTATATGATAGTAGCTAAACTCGTGAAAAATAACAACTGGTAGTTACACAAGGGCGCAAAGTCGTAAATGAAATCATCAATAAGAACTCCTCTTTCGCTGAAATAAGACCAAATAAGAGGATTAACAATGGGATATAAATGAATGGTGTCGTAATGCAATGTTTTCATCTACCCTTTTGGGGGTAAAAAACCTTTGATCTTTTTTGAAAAAAAAAAAAGGCCACGATTATCTGTTTCAAAGTATACTGCTACGATATAATAATAATAATAATAATAATAATAATAATAATAATAATAATAATAATAATAATAATGTCTTTATTAACGGCGAGGCTCAGGCCATAGGGCTCTTCCGCCTAACCACTTAATTTACATACATTTAGAGTACTAACATTTTAAGAGGGGAGGACAAGCTGTACATTTACGTCTGGGAGAACAAATCGACAACAAAACTTAAGCGATTGAGTAAACCCAGAAAAACCTCAATCAGGATGGCGGCTTAGGACCGAACATTAATACAACTGAGTATGTTATACTGAGTAGTGAAAGGGAAGTTTCGTGAAAGAGAAAAGAAAAGACGTACAGGGGAAGGGGTCAGAAAGTATAAATGATAAAGTTTGTGAGGGAGAGGGATGAGAAAAAAAGCGAAGGAAAGGACGAAGAAGAAGTAGGCGAAAAAAAGTGAAGTTATTTGAGGAACGTTACAGAAAGCTACGTTTACTTTACAGTAGCACTTTACATACATATACAATAATTTTTACACCAGAGAAGCACAATACACTATAAGCTAATAACAACAGTACTTTTAAACACAATACTGGCAGTATTAAGGAACAATACAAAGAGTGCGGGTATCTTAACATCAATTTTGTTTATGCCAATATATTGTAGTGAATATCCTGATGATGGTACAAAGATAGCTACAAGTATATTTTATCTGGAACGTCACTAATACTTTTGTATATTTAATTAACAATTTCATTAGGGTACACAGAAAAATAATAATGCTCATAATTTAGGTGTGAGAGGGAATGGAAGATGAGGATAGAGCAATGAGGTATGGGGTAGAATATTGAGAATAAAGAGGGGGAAATAGAGGGTGTTTAACGTGGGCGGTGACCGGGCGCTTGGAAGTGGGAGAAGTCTGGAGATTGAAGAAGACGTTAACGCCGCTCTATATGTCGTTATTCCTTACCCATGTGGTTAATTCAGCTTTGAATTTGCCGAAAGTATTTAAATGATATTATAAGGGTAAAAATTGTAATAACATTATTCACGGCGAATCAGCTAACTTCAAATATGTATTGGTACGAGAAAATGGGCATGTGTATCAGAAACAGTGATATAAAATACATAACATATACACTAGAAAAACAGGAAACGAAGAAAAAGTGTTGTTATTCAATAGTTCACTCAACAAATCAATTCCCAAAGTTGGTTCTGTTTGATAGAATAGTGATTCAGGGTGCGTCAATTACTAAGGTCGTTAGTTCCGTAAGTGTAGTGCATGTTTTATGGCGGGCGGTGGCTGTCATAATAAACTTGTTAAATGGCGAGATCCGGCGCCGACCTTCGTCGCGTTGCGAGGATTTTCCTCAACCAGGTATCTCCCACGAAGGCACCGCCAGTCGGGACAAGGACTAAGCTCCCGAATGATCTCCCGGCATGTGTGATAGTGTAGCACTTGAAAGAGTAAATGTGTGTAAGTAAGGGATGAGGTTAGGACATGGTAGGGAAAAGAAAGATCGCGCTCGATCCATGGCCCGTTTGTTAGGTAGTGCTCCAGCATTCGCATGGAGAATCCACGGAAAACTATCCATCAGAACCGTCTGCCGCTAGAATTCTCCTCCAGACAACGGCTAGCTATGTAGGTAGTGTCGAAAATCCTGTCACCTTCGGGACTCGAATCCTAGGACCATACGGTCAGAGGCACTGAGTGACGTCAGTTGATGCCCTGAGCCACCACTTCCGTTCCCAAAGTTGTTCACGTGCAGAGTTCGAGAGCAGTCATGCAAGTCCAACTGATGTCAATGGACGCCAACTCCACCAACTGCCATGTAGGCAAAGGCTTGCTCCGTCCTCAGCGATTTATCACAGTCGCCTCTTTGATCTCCGCTCGTGACTTCCCCAACTCCCCAACTTGTCGGGACCTCGGTTCACCCTGTCCTCGACTGTTCCTTGCAGCACCGTTTGAACCAGCGGCGGGCGGACTGTCCTTGAGGAGCTTCGATTGCGATGACGTCACGCTCTTTGGTCGGACATGAGACATTTGCGGAAACAAACACTCCGAATTGTTTCACAATTTCGCTACGTAAGGGTAAAAACAACAAAACTAAATGGTGGAAAATCGAGTTGCAGAATTCAACATAAAGTGTTAAAAATGAATTTTTTTAAATTTTACCGTTGTATTTAAAACCCTTCAGCAAAAATGTAGATTGGGTGTGGTAGAAATTACGACTGAAAGGACAGGTTTTGTGTGTGCCTCTTAGGTTGAAGGTAGCGAGTTCAATGAGACACTACACCGACCCTCCATCTCCTCACGACATCGTGCCCTATGAGGGATAATCCGCTAACATCTAAGTACGGATAACCACAAGAAATATGAAAGTGACGCGTCTTTTTAAGGCAGTGGGGGATCCGGGGGGGGGGCGGATCCATGGAGGCCATAGTCCCCCCCCCGCAACAAAAGCCTCGAGTTTTCGTTTGTGCCATCCCTTCATTCCGTACAATTCATTTAAATATTTATGATTGAACTATATAATTACTTAAGAATAATATTGTATAGTATAATATTTACACCACAAAAATAATATACACTATAATAACAAATATTATTATTAACAAAAATATTATTTAACAAATATATTATATATTATTAAACAAAAATCTATGATGCCCCCTCCTAAAAATGATTGGTTGGATCCGCCTTTGCCTCAAGGCGACACTCCACGTCGTAAGTTTAATATGGATAAAAAGCTTTAGGTAGTAGGATACAAAGAAGCGCAAGCAGTAACCTAGCCAAGGCAGTTAAAACTGAGTTTCGGAGTCGACAAATACTACTTAAAATATAATTTTAAAGACAAGCATGTAATAAAATAATTTTGCTACCCTCCTCGAACATGAAGCAATGACCCAGAGCTACTGTAAACGACAATTCTTTCCATAATTTCGTTCTTTCTTTTCCCCATAAATCTCTTTCGTTTCCTGCCTCCTCCGTGCGATGAAGTCACTGCTCTTCCCGCCACTTTTTCTTTCCCAAAAACGTTTTCTGAAGGCAAATATACCGCGGCTTTGTCCGCAAATAAACGTCGCGTCGAGAGGTTTGCCACGTGTGGTTGTACGTGCGCCGTGATCTCTAGTGATCGTTCGCTGGAACTAACGATGTTGACGTTTTCGCTTCAATCGACAAGTGCTTGTCGCAAGGTTGGCTGTAATCTTTGCCGTTAGTGTAGTCGTACTCGTGTGAATGATGCACTGTTTGTCTTTCAACGCATTAACGTTGAGGAATTCGCGTAACCTAATAAAATCCATTGCTACTTATTACCAACATTTTGGATTATCAATTATTTCGTACACATAATCCGTACAGTAAATGTTTTACGACGTTCGTACATGTTAGGATTTTTTTGTAACAGGAATATTTAAGGTAAATGAAATCGTTCAAAATATGGTTTAGTTCTGCTCATTTGCGATATTCTGACCCAAGAAAATGTTTGGATTAGTCGTTTGGGTAACGTAATGGTAAAATCAATTGAGTGTGGATCAGGAGACCTGGCTTTCGATTTCCATTTGAGGATTGCCAGATATCCTTCGAAACATTTGAAGTATTTAATATTTCAGTTAATCAGTAACAATGACATATTAACAGTAACATGTATTGTGTATTTCCGATGTATTTGATGACGTAAATTTGTGTCTACGGTGACTGTGAATATAAAATGTAAGAAAATTTTCGGGCATAAAAAAATGTTTCGTACAAAGGTCGTCGCGCAACATGGTAGTAGTGAGAGTAATTGCGAGTTATTCAGTTGATTCCCCTGCCGAAATGATTAAAACTTTGAGAACGTGAAGCATCGAAAATTTAATTCATTTAATAATGTCCATTTTCATTCTGTAGTTTACTCAAACTATTAAAATCCACATAATTGCAGAACGTAAATGAGAGTCAATTAAAATAAATGTTACATCACAAATATTGAAATGTTATCTAAGGAGCAAATGTGACGTGAGAATCATAGATGGAATACTGAAATTTTGACTACGCATGTTAAAATGATACCGAGGGATAAAGAGAAAGGCGTCAAAAAAATTTAAAATAAAATGGGAACAAAGCAATGACAGGCGACAATAAAAAATGGGAATGTAAGACAAAAAGACAAGAAAGAAACGATGGAGAACAAAATACATTCATAGGTATACCGAAGGAGGACAACCAAAAAGAAAAGAAAAATATGAGGAGAAAAAGGATAAGACATTCACATATTAATGATGTTTACATTTACGCTTGAAATGGTGGAGTGGTTGCTGCTTAACCTTCAAGGTTTTCTTTCTGCCTGTTTGCTCCCGCGCAAGGCCAGACATAATTCTGGATGAATAGCAGAGTGTCGTGGATCCCACTAAGTCATAATCCTCTTTCACGCTCTGAAGGCGATCAATGGCTGGTTACGTAGTGAGAGAGAGTACAGTGTTACCAGGCGCGTGTGTGTAGTGCATGGTGCATATTATAACTTCGAGATGGCGGAATTCCTCCTCTGCTGGAATGAGAAATACGGCGTCAACCTAAACGGAGACTTGCGAGTTTTACTCCTCCAGATATCTCCCACAGTGGGCAAGCTCAAAGATTACGACTGGTGTCCAGACATGTGTGGTAGTGTAGTGCATGTGTGTGTGTGTGTGTAAGACGAGAGGATAGGACAAGGCAGAAGAAGGAAAGTTCGGGCCGCGATCCTTGGCCCGTTTATAGATGAACTACTCAGATATTCCTCTGGTGTTGGTCGCAGAAAACACGGAAAACTACCGATCAGAGCAGCTGGTCCCTCTAATTCACTTCAAGGCAGCGGTTAAATTCGACCCAGCTATGTAACTTCTCAAAAATACGCTACCGTCGGATCTCGAACCCTAGAACTTTCTTGTCAATGAAGCTGCAGTGAGGACGGATTTTGCAATGAGCATCTGAACTGAAATGTAGGTAGTGGAGTAGAAGAGAAATACACCATTCATTCAGTGTGTTTACTTAATTCACACGGTAGACGAGAGACCGGGAAGAGAGAATCGTAGAAGAAAGAAAGACAAAATGGAAATACTCCATTAAAACATAATGCAGAAAAGGTGCATAAAGTGTTAGGATAGATAGAGGATATATCAACGAGATACATAATACCAAAGAGAAGATAGTAGTACGTAAAAAGAGAAACCAACTTAGTTGATGGTCGCAAGAAATACGAGTAAGTACGAATGTAAAGAACTGATTTAAATGCAGCATTTTCAGTCAAAAATTCAGTAATTAATGGTCATAACATAAGTATATTGTACTCAAATAAAACCAAAATATAAATTACTGCGATTCTAATGTCATCTTAGAACTCAAAACTAGAAGAAATGCTTTTTAAAAAATGAAACAAATTCTAAATTATGTATAAAGACAATTTCTTCCAATCCATATTGTATTAATTTCACAGCCTGATTTCTTAAAAAGCTAGTTATCGACTTGCACTTGAGGGTCTAATTACATTCCAAGAAAGTAAATTCCATATTTTGCGTTATTTTAATCAAAATTCTCTTTATCGGTTCATTCAAAAAAAATCTTTGAATAGTAGCTGTAATATTTTTCAGAAATATGAACTATTATTGCGCTTGCAATTAAAAAACAAACAATTTAAATACTACATTATATTCTTCGCATTTATACACTAAACATTCACGTCTTTCACAACTTGTAGAAATATTCAAGCAAGTTTATGAAATGATACTAGTTAATATTTCTTGCGTGCTCTGTGTCGCACATGTTGTACATGCTTGCTAACATTTCACATATGCATTTACATCTTCACGCGAACATTAATTACAGTTGCACACTGGATTTTGTATGTCCTGGCTCATAACACCAATTCACAGACTGTTCGCTTCTAACTGCAACATGTTTACATCACGAGATGGGTGTCGATAAAATTAATGTAAACGCGTGTACACACAGAAACACGAATGTGTTAAATGCGTAGGTTCTTGAAATCGAGTTGTGCCACAAAACGTAATGTAAGAACCGGAAATTGCAAACTTGTACGAACGAGTACATAACGTTGTTTAACTGCAGAATGTAGACGCAGAAAACATAAGAAATGTCTACCTTTAGTGTAACAAAACATCATAAATATAGAAACTCATAAGCGCTTTCAAAAGTGTTTTGTATTGAGAATAATGATGTATTGTAAATTGAAAACTGTGAAAAAGGATATGAAAGTAACCGTTAAGTTTTCATAAGAATTTTTAGTTTATGCGCAAGATTTATTAAAATTTTAGAATTAATAATGGAGAGTAAAAGAGCAAGATTTGGAAAGATAAAACGGAACCATATCATGTGATTTCTAGGAGTTCAAGTTACGTATATGTCAAGAGTGTCCAAAATATTTAATGTAATGTGTGAAATAAGGTAATTGATGCATACCATTGCATGGCCATAAATGCGTGGCTAAGCTTGTGTGTTAACTTATAAATACAATGTCGTATATTTTAGGCGTGAGACGGCAATGAATTACGAGATATTATAATATATATTTTGTGTACATCTGCCCGATTTGTCGTGAGGCCTTTGAAAAATTCCAATTACAAGTTTTTCAAGAGCAATTATTGTGAATGGAAGAAAACATTATACCATCTTAATTTTTACTTCCTCGCTACAGAGTATAGAGAAAGATATGAAATGCTGCGTGAAAAAAACGGCGAATTTTTGGTAGGAAAACTCTTATTACAAGACCCCGGTAACGAAAAAGTTGATGCAGTCAGTTGTTTAATTTAGAAAAAAAATCCTTAAATATGTGGTGTAGTCAGAATCCATGGTTTGTGTGTCCTTAATACCGAAAAATCGAATAATGGCAATACGTTTCTTTGTCCATCCTTCTATCCGTCTGTTTGTCCGTCAACAACGCTAACGGCGAAACCGTTCAGCCGATTTTCTCCAGAAATGATTTTCACTAATCGATCTAGATGATGATGCGGCCCCTTGAATTTGAAACCGACATTTTAATTTTTTGGGGAGTTCTTTACATGAAGTCCTTCGATCATTTCCCAAATTTACAAAAAAAGGCTCATTCATTTTTTATTAAATTTTGTTGTTAGATGGCGTGAAGGACGTTTAAGAGAATGGTGTGCGTCTCATGTTCGTTAAAAAGTCCGATTTTTCGAAAATTGCAAAAGTTCAAATTTTTTCGGAATTTTCCTAAAAAATAAAATATTAAATATAGAGATTTTTTCTTTTAATGATATCTGTTCCTTAAAGATAGATTTTGAAATAAGATCACGTACAGTGTTCCGAACATTTTAGCACTTTTCCCGTAATTTTGCGTTAAAGTACACGCAAGAAAGTAAGTGCTGTTTTAGCACCACTATTTTCTTTCGTCATCCTTATAAACGAAAACCACGCAGATGTACGTTTGGAGTATTGTTTCTAAAAAATGTACAATGTATGATTCTCTACGGTTGTGCATATCCAAACGCAAATGTCGTGTTCACTCCATTAGTGTCAATTAAACGTTTGTAAATGCATTAGCATTAAATTGAAGCCCAAACTCACAAGTCAAAATACTCTTCCATCTGCCTAATGCACGTGTTTCTATCCATCTGGATGCCTCATTGCAATTCGTCGCAGAACTTACATAAATACATTCGACTCTGATAGAAACTGCACATGGCCGAGATGCACCTTTTGAACTGTGAACATAAATGCACACGTGTAAAGCGAATACATTCGGTTGAAAGCCTGCAACACATGCTGAGAGTTTTATTTTCAGATGAACTGTTCTAACGATCGTATTTAGTATCTTACGAAAGTAGAGGGTTGAAGTTTAGTATCAAGATAAACTTATTAAATCCAGTTTTAAAAGCTCTGGTGTTTTAAATTTTTATGAGGAATTGAAAGTTGGACATTACCTAAAGGCAATAAAGAATTGATGTACCTGAAATGTGAGAATGTAAGAGAATACTAAGAATATCATGGACAAAAAACCGGACTAAAATTCAATCATTTGCGAACTCTCAGTGAAGATTTAGTTCACAACTTAATACTAGTGGCTCTTGTAATTGTTTAAATACATATGCTGTTTAAAGGTGAAATGGTAGAAAACGATTTGTCTGAGCAAAACTGAATGCCAAAGATCACATGGTAATGGCTGGACCGTGTGAAGGCGTAGACAAATGGATTGATAAGCTACTCCGAGATGCGAAAGATCAAGAATGATTCTCTAACGGATCACTAACAACATTGACGAAGGAGTTCTAAAGCTGAGTGATACATCACTGCTAGTTTTTTCATTATGTGTAGCATTTTTAGTGCTGCGCAGCTTTTGGAATGTACTGTTGCAAAAACACTTTTAATATTATATGATTATTTTCCTTTTGTCCATGATTTATTGCGTAAAATGCAGTATGAACACTGGACTTTGTAAGCTGGTAGCCGACTGAAGAAATTGTTGTAATTTACCTGGCCAAATTTCAAGAATACAATTTTTTGTCAAGTTATGTCAACACAATAAGCTTTATGAGATTTTATTCAGAAAATTTCCGTTTATAGACTGATTTTGAACAGTTGTTAAAGCTACTTCTCTTTTGTTTCTGATTACATTTCAATTCTCCTTTTGAAAATCCAATCTCTTGTGTATTCAGTTTATTCAGTTTTCTTAGCATCCTTTTCGCTTGTATTCACATTTTTCATCTCATGAACATTGTCATGAATTGTGTGGGAGTCAAGGAATGAGAATAATTATAAATCTACAACATGCTGAACCCATAGCCATTCGTATCTTATCCAGGCACATCACATTAGTGAAGAATGAATAAATATGAATGTGGCTCTAAGCTTGCATAATTCAAGTATTCGCCTGAATAAAACAAACATTTATGAATTCATGTCACTACTATCATATATGTAAGCTCAGTGATATATTATTCATATAATTTTAGTCCATATGTGCGAAAGATGTATCCAAAGTGAAAGATGGCGTGAAAAACATTGCTTTATTCCCTTGTAACAGGAATCAAGATTTACCCAAAACATGTAATTGGTTAGTAAGTGACGGAAAATATTTTCGAACGTAGAAATTAATGTTATTGAATTAATGTAATGTATTTATTCAATAACTTATTAGTTGTTTTTGGATTAAATGCCTCCCAAAGATGATCATTATTATCTAGGATTTAGCTGTAAACCAGTTCCGACAGGATCTGGCGATCCCTGTGTTAGTAAGGATAATTATATATTAAATATAAAGTAATAAAATAAAAATATATATCATGTTTAAATTTTATAAAATGTATCATGTGAAACATATGTATGCAAATATGTAGTATCTTTACATTATTTCAATTAATTTATCTGCTTTGCTTTTTTAATACTGCAAGGATGATCTTGTCAGAGGAAAAGGCTTAATCACATTTTGCTGACTGACGACTGTATGGGTTGACTTATTGGGTTCTTTAACATGACGTAGATATACATGGGCCGGCTATATTACTCTTCCAATGGAAGATGTTTGATGTTTGAATTTTCTGCTTAATAACATAATAATAGTAAGTAATAGTAATAATAATAATAGTTAAAACACAATTTTTTTTATACAGGAGGAAAATCCTTTATCGATACCAGTGAAGCTTGTGATGTCGGACTCCCAACTGGGTTACCGACTAAAAACCTAACCACCTTAAATCGTATTCTCTCCCACCCGGAAACCGTCGTTTAACACCACTTCATGCAGGAGATTGGCTGGTAGTAGATGCTCTACTTCCTCTGTCTTAATTCTTTCTTCATAATACTAACTATGAATTTCTCTATTGTTTTCCATTTTCCTACGAGCTCAGCATCATGTCGACCATGTTGTCTGGGTTTATAATTTGTGGGAGGTTGACATTACAAACCTCTCGTTCCGCGTTCCATGCTTTGCACTGGAATAGTGTGTGTTCTGCATCATCTATGTCTGCGTGACAGAGACTACATGTGGGCCTCTCTACGATCCTGAAATCGTAGAGGTATTTATTAAATCTCCCACGTCCTGTAAGAGCCTGGAACCGGTAATAACTCACTTCCTCAAAACTTCGGGTAACCCATCTCTCGAAGTTTGTAATCAACCTATGAGTCCATCTGCCTTTCACATCCCCATAATTAATAATAATTAAAACACTGTGATGGCGTTTCAACCTACGAACATTGTTACGACATTCCAACGCACTCTAACACCAATCCACACTGTCATGAATTCAGATTTGCTTCAAAGTTTAGTTGATGAAATTATTGCTAAATTTATTTAGCCTCAGGAGTTCTAAATAGGAATTTATTTAACTTCAGCAGTTTAATATATTAAGTAAATTATTATATGTACATTAGTCGACATGTTTTATATATTAAGGAAGTTCAAACATTACATTTTGAATACTACAAGTTTATTAAAAAAATGTGTTGTATTTGTATTAAAATATAGCATCTCAAATATCAAATATGAATTAATGGCGCATTTTCCTCCTTAACCATATATGAAAATATGAATTCTTATATGCAGCATTCTTATATCCGAGGCAGTACCCTTATACCCGAGGCAGTGCCCATGGACCGCGTGATATCACTTATCACTCCTACCTCTTCTTTGTCCTATTCTCACCCCTTACACACACACTTACAGGAACTACACTACCACACACGTCGAGAGCTCAAAGCTTGTTCCGGCAGGACGGCACCAGATTTCGCCATCCAGCGGGTGATGACCACTGCTACCTCCCGAGGAAAACATGCACTACACCTACGGGACACATTACCTTAGCAGTTAACTGAATCACTACCAACCAACGGCAAGCAACACACAAACAACCACAAGCAACTAACGAGGCGCAAAAGGCGCTTCTTCATCCCACAAGAAAACTCGAACCAGGAAGTTCTGAGAGTTACCTGCATTGCGTTAACCACATTATTCCTTTCGTCATACACATATCACACGCATTATGAGACATTAATTTTCTTTCCTCCCACAGAAGTTCAAGCACCACCTAGGGCAATCCTGTCTGTCAGAGCATTGCGTCTAGATTGCACTGCCCCATTTCTAGATAACTAGCACTGCTAGAAGGAACGCCCACCTTAATAATGCGCTAGCTAGAATATAATTACGTCTATTTTTCATAGTCGTTTGTATCAACCTTTTGCATAGATTATAACTGCCTAGGAATGGAATGATTGTCTAAAAAGAACAGCAGCAGTTTACATCACAATTACCTACCCATTACTTATATTACAAAGAATTACCTATGTCTAACTTGCACAGATTTGTAGAAGGCAACGGTAGCTTCTTGCATTATTCATTTGCATTTTCTTGAGTGATTTCTTGAGAAATATACTGTCATCTGGGAGTCCTGTTAAGACTCCTACATTCTGTTTGGAATGAAGTCGTAGATTTACTGAAGTTTTATTTGCATATGTACAATTTCCACCACATTTCTCGGTAACTGATGTATACAAAATTCTTTGTTCTGAAAACGTTTTCTTCATTGGAGTGATCCTAATATCTTATCGTATTTAATGAATGAGAGTTATCATCACGTTCCTAACATGGCACTGTCAATAATTTTAAGAAAGGTTTGTCAAAATTTTGCACTTTGCATTTTGAAATTTGCTCTAACAGTGATATGGAAGTAACGTACAGTGTAAAATTATTACATTTCATATGTTATGATTCTACTCAGAGGGAGGAGGGAATATGTTATTATTCTATTCTATTGAGAGAATACTGGACTGGAAATTGGTACTTTTTCGTATATAGCAATTGGGATGATATCACGATTCACTGAGAACGTTTTCGAGTTATTGGCTACTATGATTTTTCGCTTGAGATTATCAAAGACTGGTCCAGTGTGACAGACCCATTCCAAGCTAAAACCTCTCTCCCGACTTTTACTTTCACACTGTAGGATGGTGCCTTCCCCAATGATTTCCTAGTCGTATTCTGCATAATATTTTTAAAATCGGGTATATTTTTATCGTGTGCTTCAATTTGCGTTCTCAACTACAAGTAAAAAATTGCACGAAGAAGCTGTTGAACAGATGGCACGATTCGCTAGTGAGAGTTCGTGGGACGCGTGAGGCAATAATGTCGGGGTCTCTGAGTCGTGTGTGAGAGCAGAGGTCACACATGGAATGAGGGCGGGTGAACCTCGGACAGGGGCGTGTCCCGCCGCACCTCCCCCTCCATCTCCCCGTCCCGCTCCGCTCCGCCTCGCTCCGCCTCGCTCCGCCTCGCTCCGCCTCGCTCCGCCTCGCTCCGCCCCGCTCCGCTCCGCCCCGCTCCGCACCGCCCCGCCCCGCTCCGCACCGCCCCGCCCCGCTCCGCACCGCCCCGCCCCGCTCCGCACCGCCCCGCCCCGCTCCGCACCGCCCCGCCCCGCTCCGCACCGCCCCGCTCCGCCCCGCCCCGCTCCGCCCCGCCCCGCCCCGCCCCGCCCCGCCCCGCTCCGCCCCGCTCCGCCCCGCCCCGCCCCGCCCCGCCCGCTCCGCCCCGCCCGCTCCGCCCCGCCCCGCCCCGCCCGCTCCGCCCCGCCCGCTCCGCCCCGCCCGCTCCGCCCCGCCCCGCTCCACCCCGCCCCACCCCGCTCCACCCCGCCCCACCCCGCTCCGCCCCGCCCGCTCCGCCCCGCCCCGCTCCGCCCCGCCCCGCTCCGCCCCGCCCGCCCCGCTCCGCCCCGCCCGCTCCACCCCGCCCGCCACGCCCGCTCCGCCCCGCCCGCTCCGCCCCGCCCGCTCCGCCCCGCCCCGCTCCGCTCCGCACCGCTCCGTCCCCCTCCCCCCTCTCCACCCCGCTCCGCAACGCCCCGTCCCTCTCCCCCCCGCTCCGCCCCACTCCTCCCCGCTCCTCCCCGCCCCGCAAAAACATGCACTGCACTTACGGGACTAATGACCCTGTTAGTTGACGCATCTGGAATTACTAACAATCAATCAACCTATCTCCAAACCCATGTAACCCACTCTTTCCCTCAACTCTCCATCGGCCCAAGTGTCAGTCTTTCACCCCCTGAAGGCCAGGCGGGGCAGTGCGGATGGGTTCAAAATGAGGCGGGGTGAAGCGGCGTGAGATGAGGCAAATCGGTGCTGGGCGGAATCGGGCAGGGGGGAGCGGAGCGAAATGGGTTGGGTCACTGGAGAGAGTGAGTTAGAATGAGCAGGCTACAGGGAAGGTGGGTGGTGTAAAACGGGAAAGAAGAGGATAGCAGACGAGTTGGAAGGTCGTCTGGCGAGCAGGGTGACGGTGCGGAGAGTGGCGGGGAGAAATGAGGCAGTGCATGGTAAAGGTGGTGGAAGAAGGGGAGCCATGAGGCAAGGAAAGGCGACGCAGAGGAGGTAGTGGCATGAAGGGACGAGGTATGGAGAAGTGGAGAGAGACGGGACGAAGCAGCTTGAGCTGATCGGGACGTATCCGGGCGGGGCGGAGCGGAGCGGAACTGAGTGAGATGGAACACGAAAAAACAGGAGTTAAAATCAGCGTGTGGTGAGGGGGGTGTAGCGAGGAAGAGAAGGATAGCAGATGGGCAGGAAGGTCATCGGGCGGGCGGGACGGTGAGACAGGGCGGTTATGGCTGGGGAGAAATGAGGCAGAGCGAGGTGGGGCAGTTGAGAGAGGGGAGTCATGAGGCAAGGCAGAGCAAAGCTAGGCGGGGGGTGGGGGTGTGGGATGAAGAGAGTAGGGGCGAGAAGAAGATGGGTGAGGCGGGTCGAAGCCGCTAGAGGTGGAACGAATGGAAGTGGGGCCGGGTCGGGCGGAATGTGATGGAGCACGGAAGAGCGGGAGTTAAATGAGCGGGGCACATGGAAGGTGAGTGGGGTGCAGCGGAAAAGACGCAGGTGGGCGGGAAGGTCGGCGGACGGGCGGGCGGTCGGGGCGAGACACGCCCTTTTGCGAGGGTCCAAACGCCATGCGAACCTCGCCCTCTCTTCTAAGGTGGCTCAGAAGGCTCGCGTGTATAATTTACGTAACTCTAGCGGTACATTCGCACGGGATTCATCTTGCACCTCGCGTGTAGATATGTTTCGGGAAGGCGGTCCTGCAATCAACACCACGGTTCCGAAGAGAAAGACGGAATTACTGAGCGGGGCGGAAAGAGGAGGTCAGACAAGAAAACACCAGAGGGAGGAACAAAGTTCCGAGAGTCGTAAGAGTAAAGACCATTCACTATGCAAACATAAACATAAGCATTGCGTTAACATAGAAGTTAGGACTACGTCCACAAGCGGACTCATTCACAATGCGTTCGCATAAGCATAACACGTAAGACGTTAACTTGAAAGCTTGCAAGCATCAAGCTTCTGTGTAAGTAAAACATAAGAAATGACCCAATCACAGAACGTTAACTCAAAATCGAGAATCAAAATTAGGTCGAAGTCGATAGACGAACTAACGCCACGTGCAATGGGCCAAGGACACAGTCAATACAACAAAATCGATTCTCACATCCAACCAAATAGTAAACTAGAATGTCTGACAGCCAATAGAAACTCTTATTTTGCTTACGTTCATGTTATTCATTGTGAATACTTCAGTCTATCATTTACGCTAATGTTTACGCCCATGCGTTATGCTTCTGTTAATGTTTGCATTGCGAATGGGCCTTAACATTCCCTCGGAGCGAGGAAGCGTGTGTTGGCGTGGGCGTGGGCGTGGGCGGCGGCGCAGTGCAGCGGTGCCGAAACAGAGGAGCGACCGGGGAACGCCCCCGGATTACGCAATGCAAACTGTAACCGCTCACTCGCACGGGATTCGGCGCCGCGAGTCGCAGCGGCGCAGGAGGAGCTGCAAAGGGCAGGAATGCCGGAATTCTTGCGCATGCGTGTGTGTGATTAAATGATTATGTGTGCCGGCTTGCGTGTGCATTTGTGAATGGGAAGTGAAGAAAGAGTGACAGAGAAAGAGGGAGAGAGAGAGAAACATGAGAAGAAGGCAAAGGGTGAAAGGGAGAAAAGGGGGCAGAAGGAAAGGTGGAGAAAGAGGGAGACAGGGAAAGAAGAATAAAGACTGAGACAGAGGGATATGTAGAAAAAAAATGGTGAAAGAGGTAAAGGCAAGGAAGGAGGGAAAATGGGGAAAGGTAGAGAGGAATGGGAAAAGTGGGAAATGAACAGAAAGAAAGTAAAGAAGGAAATGAGAAAAGGGTGAAAAAAGGAAATGAAGAGAAAAGGGGAAAGAGAGTAATGGGGTAGAGAAAGACAAAGAAATGAAGAGAAAAACAGAGAAAAATAATAAAGTAGAGAAAGGCAAATAGAGAGGGAGAGGAAAAGAGAGGGGGAAGAGAGATAGAGAGAAAGACAGGGAGAAAAAAGAGGGAAAGAGAAAACGAAAGAGGACGCGAGCAACAGCGAGGGAGGGTGAGTGGCTGGGAGAATATGTATACACTATGAGCAAACGCACTTTTCACGGGGAGAATGAAAATTGAGAAGTCTTTTAATGAGTAAACCAAGAGAAAGTATTAAGTATCTCAGCACATTCAAGGTCAGCTGTCATTAGATAAATCATGAAAGTATACCCACAGCTTTGAAAGATCTGCAATGTTTTCAAGGACAATCAAATCTCGATATGAAAAGACTTGTGCGTACGTACAAAAGCCGGAATGTAAAATGATGAGAAAGAAACGAGAGAGTAGATTTCACATCTCCGATTACGAAACTGCATTGAGATCGCAAGGGGATACTGGGCACATCGCAGGGAAGACTTCACGGATTAGCGTTTCGGCAGTTTTTAAATGCGAAAGTTATGTAATGCTGAACACAACAACAAACCGCACACGTTACAGGAATATCAACTTTCCGTCCAAGACTCTACCTTCAGAAATATTCAATTGCACAGGCACACAAAGTAAAAAGTTGTCAAACCCAAAGACTTGACACGTGTATCTCTATGTATATCGACGTGCTGAGCCAGAATTTGAAGCCAGAATTTCTGCACCACCCTCCAGATTTGTTTTAGATCGCCAAAAGACACCGTGACATTGTACAAGGTGGTTCAAATATGACCGGGACTGATTTTTTTACGAAATACTTTATTAGCAAAAATTTATTTGTACATGTCATTCTTCAAAGTACTCCCCTCCAGATTCTATACATTTTTTCCAACGTCCTGGGAGCATCCTAATGCCCTTTTCATAAAAGTCTTTTGGTTGTCGGCATATCCACTCCCGAACACTGTGGATGACTGCGTCATTATCCGCAAATCGCATGCCTTGCAAATGTGATTTAAGCTGTCCAAAAAGGTAAAAATCACTTGGGGCCAAATCTGGACTGTACGGCGGATGTGGTAGAAGGTCCCACTTCAATTTGCTGATGGTTGCCATGGTTGTTTTAGCAGTATGAGGCCGTGCATTGTCTTGAAGGAATGCTACCCGTTTCCCACCTCTCTTCCGTTTGGATCGGATCTTTTCTTTGATTTCTGTTTCCAAAAGTGCTGAATAATAAGCTGCATTGATGGTGTTAGCTTCTGTAAGAAAGTCTACATGGATAACACCCATCCAGTCCCAAAAAAATGTTGCCATCACTTTTCCCGCCGAACGGATCTTCCGCGCTCTCTTGGGTTTTGGAGAAGAGGCGTGTCGCCATTCACGTGATGCCTGCTGGGACTCAGGAATAAAATAGTGAACCCACGTTTCATCAGTGGTTACAATGGACTTCAAAAATGCATCTCCTTCATTTTCAAACCGCATTAGAAGAACACTGGCAGCTTGCATGCGCATCAATTTGTTCTCGTCCGTCAAAGTGCGTGGAACCCTCCTAGCATTCACTTTTCTATATTTTAGGTGTTTTTTTATCATGTCTTCTACACTACCCACACTGATGCCAATTACTGATGCAACTTCTTTGATAGTGATGCGCCTGTTCTCACAAATAACCGCATTAACACGATCAATGTTTGTTGGGGTTATGGATGTTCGCGGCCGACGATTATGAGGTTCATTCTCAACGCGCTCTCGTCCCTCTCTGAAACACTTACACCATTCAAACACACGGGTCCGTGAGAGGCACTCTTCCCTGTACTGTTTTTTGAGTCTCTGCAAAATTTCCGACGGTTGAACGTTTTCTCCAACGAGAAATTTGATGATAATGCGTTGTTCCACGCACCGCGGCACCTTTTGTTCACTCATCGTTCTAGCAAGACCCAGACGCGACTGAACAGGTTCTAACCTGCAAAGGAGGGAGGTGGGGGGTTGTGGCTAGATTCTCTCCAGGCGGCGCAGTTAATGCGTATGTCGGGGTATTTGAAAAAAAATAAGTCCCGGTCATATTTGAACCACCTTGTAGTCTTTGTTTTCGGGAGTTGTCAAACTCAAGACTTGACACGTGTTTCTCCGTATATGTTAACTTCGCTGGATCCGAATGTGAAGCCAGAATTGCGCCATCACTCTCCAGTTTTTCCAGAGAAACATGTGTCACGTTTTTGGGTCTGGCAAGTTTATTTATTTTGCGGGCCTGTGTTGTTGATTAACTGAAGGGTGGTGCAGAAATTCTGGCTTCAAATTCGGGCTCAGCACGTCGATATACAAAGAGATACACGTGTCAAGTCTTTGGGTTTGACAACTTTTTACTTTGTGTGCCTGTGCAATTGAATATTTCTGAAGGTAGAATCTTGGACGTAAAGTTGATATTCCTGTAACGTGTGCGGTTTGTTGTTGTGTCCAGCATTACATAACTTTCGCATTTAAAAACTGGCGAAACGCTAATCCGTGAAGTCTTCCCTGCGATGTGCCCAGTATCCCCTTGCGATCTCAATGCAGTTTCGTAATCGGAGATGTGATATCTAATGTATAGTGATTAGCTAAGAAACCGAAACTGAATTTTCTTTTGACAAAGTCGGAACAAAGAGGATCAGTTCTGTAATATATGGTAGAAGGTGAATTTAATATTAAGAAGAGACGCACACAATGAGTGAATATTCGTATCAAGATCAATTTTGCACGCATGGCAGAATAGATTACGTAGACAATTATGTAAAATATTTTAACAAGGTTTCACCTCTTTGTAATATTCTTTGAACGTTACCTTGAGTATTCCACATTTAGCCACATCATAGCCTTTCAGCCAAAACTAAATTGATTATCAGCAACATTCAATTTCCTGTGATAATAATTATAATAATAATAATAATATAAGAGAGGGAAGGAGAAACAGTCCAGTATTACGCCTCCTCACATCAGTATTTAATTTTTATTACATGAAATTAAAATACTATACTCTCATGTCTATAAAAAATATCATTCTTCCTTTTAAAAATGCACGAAGAGAGAAACTGATGCTCTCCCCAGAAACCGATAGAACCGAACCGTCGAACTCCCAGAGAGATAAGAGTTGCAAGTGAGAGAACAAATCCAATCATGGAACTCACACAACTCATCTCTCAAACTTCGGAACTCGCTTAACTGCGCCGGCTGACCGCCATCCAGACTAACTCGGACAATCAGACTTCAACTACGAAGATCTGAAGGAAGACGGGAAATGGAAGGGAAGGTAGCGGATACGAAACGTTGTGGAAGACAAAAGCTGCAGGAAGATAGTAAGAAATTGAGGAGATGTTGAAGGACCTAGGAAACTATTTAAGACTCAAAGAAACGTATGTGAAGTATGCAGCAAAGCATATATGTTTTTGTTGTAAGATGGTTATTTAGTAAATAGATTGACAACCCAAAATCCAGACACCAACTATGAGCAAATATGTGAAGAACCGCGGCGTAATTGTGTGCCTTTGATCAGTGTCTATAATGCACGAACGTTATACATGTTAATAATGTTAAGACGTTAAATAATGTCGACAGAGACATAAAGAGGCAAACATTTAACGTAATGCAATGAAACACACCAAATGGGTTCAGAAAAAGCACAAAGCTACCGAACAGAGCAAATTTCACTTCAGAAACTGCTCGAACACGCAATGGACTAGCTGGCCGATAGCGTAGGCCATCCGCAGCCTGTGTTGAAAAGTAGATAATTTGAACAGAAAAACACAGGATGTAAAAGCATCACAATGTTTGTATCCAACAAATTTGGTGAGTAAAATTTGCCGAAAAGTTGGGGGCAGTACAAATTGCAGCGCAAAAGAACACAAGAAAAAAAATCATTTAAAAAAAGCAATAAAATACCTTTCAATGGTAAAAACGTTAAGTAGGAAGAAGAAACTGTATGACGTACTGAATAAACTGACAGAACCCTACTATATTATTTGAATATTTAGAATGTTTGAAAAAAAACAAGGAAAGAAAGAGGAAAATAGGACATAGACAAAAACAAGAGAATGACTAAAGAGGGAGATAAGATATGTGAGAATAGAATGAATTTTAATTTCCAACTAAATTCAAACACGAAGTAACTGATCAATTTTCCTGTTCCTGATGCAACCTCTCGCCTCAACGTTCACCCCAGCATTGCTCAGAGATGTGTGGAGGTACGGAGTGTAAGAGTAAAATGAGTTTTACTTCCAACTAAATTCAAACACGACGAAAATGTACAATTTTCCGCGGCGAAAAACAACATTCCGGATCCCGATGCAGTCTCTCATCTCAAAGTTCACCCCAGCACAGCTCAAATTGCCGAACTCCCAAAGGGCGGGCGGGCGGGCGGGCGGCGTGGGTCGGCCGCAGGCTGCTCGCAACTCGAACAATCAGGCGGTGGCGCGGCCAGGCCAGGCCAGCCCAGCCCAGCCTCGCCAAGGTCTGCGGGCGGCGTGGGAGGGACCGGATTCCAAGAGGCCTTGGCGAGTGACGCAATAATAGGCTCGAGACGCCCCCGGCAATTACCCGATCGCGCGGACCAGACGCGTCGGCGCCGGCAACCGGCCATTTGCCACCCCCGCACCACACCGCGCCCGTAATTCCAGCCAGCCTCTTCAGAGGACTTGTCGTGTTCTGAGAAGGAGCGGGAGAGCGGCCTCTCTGAACTCTGTGTGGGGTTCCGGGAAACTATTTGACTATCGGACGAAGCCGAGCTGTATCACTCGTGCGTCTACCTAGAATTGTATGAACTTTGGATTGAATGTTGGATAGAAAAGAACTTTTAGGTAAACTGTACTGGCACAGACTCTAAAGTAATTAATGTCCTTCTTTGATTATATTCTGCAACTAATGATAATTTTTCATACACAAGAAGCATTTGTCATACGAATTATTCCTTACGAAAATATTATTTTCAAGTTCCCTGAGGGTGTGTCGTCTTCTGGGAAGGAGCGGGAAAGCTATTTCCTTGAAAGTTTTGTGGGATTTCGAGAAATTTTTATTTGACTATCGGACGAAGCTGAGCTCGTGCTTCTACCTAGACTTAGGAATGTGTACGATCTTTGAATTGGAGGTTTGGCTGAAACAGAACTTCTGCAAAACAGGAATATCGTTAATTTCATATTTTATTATATCACAAATGATAAATTTTCATAAGCAATAAAAATTCATCTTAAGAATTATTTCTTACGAAACTTTTGTGTTAAATCAGCTTCTCTAAGGACTAAACAGTCTCCCAGACCTTCGTGTGAGGTTCCAAGAAACTTAGGAAACAAGAATTTAGGAAAATGAACTTAAGGTTAAATGTTGGATGAAGTACAACTTCTGGCAAAGCATCTAAGAGGATTAATTTCATTCTGTGATTATATTCTATAACAAATGATAATTTTTTATACGCAAGAATCATTCGTCATAACTAGGGGCTGATTATAATGACCTAAAACATTGCCAAAAATTATCAATAAAATGTTTTTAAAAAGCTTTAAAAATGCCCTAAAACAAAGAAAAATGATGTACAAAATTGATCAAAACCACTTCAGATGGACAACTGAAGCTGTTGGATATTTTATTGATGTAATCGAGGCTTCTTCCTTTTGTTCAACTGAACTAAGCTTGCAAACTTTTGGCTTGGACTGTTCTTTAAAAGCAAATGTCTGCCTTTATTTATCGCAAAATCGGTCGAATTGACAAAGGCGCCGAGAAACGTCACAGGAACCTTAGATTACATAATACAACGGCTAATATTACGATATATGAGCAAAGAAGTAGAATATGCTACTTAGGAATTCTGTGGCGAACATTTGTTGCACCTCGTAAATATTGCTTGAAGCATGTACCATTAAAATCAATAAAGTCAGAAACAATGCATTAAAAATTACATAAAAAGGTAAAAAATGACTTATTAGTGAAAATCGATGAAAAATACAAAAAAAATCATCATAAAAATGGGTCATTTCGTTTTGTAATAACATAAAATGAATCTCGATACTAAACAGCATTGTCCTAAAGTGAGAAAAGGCATGTCATTAAAATCCGTCCCCTAGTCATAAAAATTGTTTCTTACCGAAATGTTGTTTTCAAGTAGCTTTTCTGAAGATGTATCATTATCTGGGAAGCAGTGGGAAAGCTGTCTCCTCCCTGAACTTTGTGTGGATTTCCGGGAAACTATCGGACTATCGGCTGAGCTAAATCATTGGTGCTTTTACAGGAAGAAGAATAAATTTCGAATGCGTCTTGAAACTGAATTTGTAGTTAATCGTGTAGGAATCTGTGGTGACGAAGCCTTTGTCAGTTTGTAAAGTTCATACTTGCATTATTGTCGATACGAGATGAAAAAGAAGAAGACGAAGAAGGAGAAGAAGAAGAAGAAGACGAAGAAGAAGAAGACGAAGAAGAAGAAGACGAAGAAGAAGAAGACGAAGAAGAAGAAGACGAAGAAGAAGACGAAGCAGAAGAAG